>JAKSZP010013766.1:0-48807 GCA_022478985.1 Massospora cicadina
CTTTATTTTTTTTAATTTTTGATTCTTTACTTCAAAGTGAAGTTGTGAAGAAGTACTTCCTGTCTAAGTGTCAATGCCAGAATGAGGCCAAAGTCACTTATTATTATCTGCCAAAGTAGGGCCAAATATAACCATCTATCTGAACTCAACTTAGCTAATTGTCTTCATACAATTAGCAAATTCATGTTTATTCCCAGAACTAATAATTCAGCAAACCTGTGCACCAGTAGAAACCCCGCGGTTTTTACAGGGGATTACGTGTGCATGGGCTTGCGCAATTCTGAGCATGTATGTAGGAAGGGGTCTGAAATGATGAACTAAACTGGGAACCAGGAGGAGACCATCTGGCAGTGACAGGGTGGGAGGTACTCAAACATCCACGCTTGAAAGTGGTTCACAAGGTGCGACTGGAACTGGCGTAGAGCTTCTTGGAGGGTGGTAGTGGAGCCTGAGATAGCATCTAAGACAATTGTATGGATAGTCTACATAGCAATTGCGACCAATATGGCATGGAGGGAGGGTGGTAGAGGGGAAACCATGGACAAAGCGAAGATGTCCTTAGACAGGCTGAAGGGCTGTGCCTGATCCTGGCGAAATAGACGCTGTACCTCACGGCATATCACTTTTGAGGAAGGTCATCTTCCAGGCGGTGAACCAATGTTCCATACTGGCCACACACGATGAAAGATGAGTGCAAAGCGTTAGAGCGCTCAGCAGTATGACATACCCATCTCAATCAGCGCCACACATGGGAACAAATATGTGGCTGCAGAAGAGGGTGGTCGGCGTACTTCCATATGGCTTTCTGGGTATTGAGGGAGTAGGGGATGTCCAACATGTCCAGGTAGTCCACCCTGGCTATGGTAGGGGACCTCATGGGTATTACTCCGTTCAGAATGGGCAGTCCTTGTACTTTCTGGGTGAACCAAGGAGTAGGGCACCCCCTCTGGGAGGTGTGCCCACAGATGTGAATTTTCCACTCAGCGCTCCACATAGAGAGGAAGATCCTTTTGAAGTGGGGTGATATCCCATGTGGGCTCGCAGAAGAAGGATGTGAGGCGAGATATTTTAACATAGAATGGGGGTGGGCAGGATTGGTGAGGCCCAGGGCGTGGGAGAAGTTGGAGCGGGCCACGCATGACCAATGCTGGGCTGAGATTGTAGGGTTGGTGACGACAGCGATCCAGGTGCCAAGGATTTGGCAGCATGGGCCTCAAAGTTGAGCAGCCCATACACCACTATTGCGAGGGCCAAACATGACATCCAGGCGCACCGCAGTTGGTGGCCTAACCAAAGCCACCCTTAAGAAGGGTGTATAATGAATTGAAGAAACAAGGGAGAAAAGCGATGGTGTGGACCCCAAACCAAACTTTAGAAAGGAGCATAGAGTTTGCTAGCATTACCCTGCCTGTAAGGGAGTTTTGGTGGGCTTTAAGGGAAGCTATGCATTTAGTAACATTGTCTAGGATATGGTTTTCCATCACCGTTGAGGCGTACCCTCCTGCCTCCAGCCATACTCCCAAATGGCGGACAGGGCCAACGGTGGGGCTTGGCACAAAGGGGAGCACCAGCTGGGCAGTTTAGGTTGGGCATGGCAAGCAATACCATAAGAAAGTTGATGAAGCAGGTAGAAAATGGGGTTCTGGGGCCTAGAGGGCTTGATATTGACCAAGGAGAATAAGTTTTGGTTTTGGAGGCGTTAAGTGCAGCGTTGCTTACCCTAAAGTAAACCTGGATAGTAGCTTCAAGCGCGCATGCATCATGATTATTCAACACCCCAACCACACAATCATCAGCAAACGGCAACAATCTGACTGGGGCTTGGCCTGGCACATGGACCTCAGTAAGGTGGGCATTCACATTTCGAAGGAGTGGGTCAAGGCTGAAGTTATACAAGAGTGGGCTAAGAGGGCCCCTTGGCGTAGGCCCCTTTGAGGGCGGACTACTTCCGTGAGAAAGCCAGGGCCACATACAGCCATTGTGGCTAATTCCATAAGTAACATCAACCAATTGATGAAGCGAGGGGGGAGGCGGAACTTGTGGAGGCAGGCTCTGAGGTTTTTCAGTTGACTCTGTCATAGGCCTTCTGCTTGTCTAAGAATACAAGTGCTCCAGTGGCCGTGGATTGGCAGACGTTGGCTACAGTGTGTATGTTGTCCCAAATCGACCTTTTTGAAATGAAGCCAAATTGTTCAGAGAAAATGAGAGCAGAGGCAGCAACCTCTAGGCAGTTTGACATGATTTTAGTAAAAGATTTTGTGTCTGTGTTAGTAAGTGAAATGGGGCGCAAGTTGGCCAAGTCCATCTTATCCCCTTTCTTGTACAACACTATCATGAAGCCTCTTGCCCTCCAGGAAAGAGGCGCGTTTCCATGAGTCATTGGTTCATAATGGCAAACAGCAAGGAGGAAAAATCTTTTAATACTTCTTATAGAACTCATAAGGATGCCGTCTGGACCTGGGCATTTCCTGTAGAGTGCACCACAAATGGCAGACCAGAGTTCATCCTGAGAAATTAAAGTCATCAACTCTGGATAATAGGAAACAGTACAGATATGTGTACTTTCGTGAAAAACAGCAACTTCTGCAGGTTTTACTAAATTGGAGCAATACAATTCAGAGTAATAGTTGGGTATTTTGATCGCCAATTCAGCTGACATATCTGTGATAGATTGGTCTGGCCTTCATACCTATGTGCAGGAAAAGCTCTTGCGCAGTGCAAAGAGTTTTCAAAAAAAGTAAGCAGAACAAGTATCGCCCACTGTTATAAGCTTTGCTTTATACTGAACACAAACCCAATGCTTGTGTTGTCTTGCCAGTGCTTTGAGGCGAGCAAACACTTTCACCCACTTGCGACCCCAAGCTGGGCTGTAGCCTGCAGCAGGGACGTTAGACTCAGGGTGGCCCACTACTTCCAGAGTGTGCAAAATGACTGCTGAGGCTGCCCGCGAGTGACATGATGAGAGGTAGCAAGCCTGGTAGATTGTGTTTGCTTTAAAGACTGAAAAGGTGGAGACTGGGTCTGCACATAATGGTGTATAAACTCTGGAACTGAGGTCGTGGTTTCCACCCACAAGGAAACCTTGGCGATGCAATTTTGGTGGGGTGGAGTTTGAACTACTTCAGCGACTGGGCCACTGGATTGGACAAACGGAAGGAAACCAATACCATTATGTGGTTGGATAAATTGATTTTTGTCGAGGTAAAGTGGGAAATTTGGGATTGAAATTTCAGCAGCACAAGAATAAGGTCAATGAGGGTAATGGACCTTAACTGGCTGTTGTGCACATGGGGGAGAACATTTTAGTGAGTAGTGGTGCACAATGTGGCAGAGTATCAAACAAACCTAATAGTGGCTTTTAGAACGTGAAGTTCAACATGCCCCTGTGGGGGTGTAGGCGATGAGGGCCAGCAGTCTGTGGTTGGGTTTGTCCAGCAGTTTATGTCACCAACAACAAACGGGTTGGGGGTAACAGAAGGGAATTGATACTGAGAAGAATTCCCAACAATCTCGTTCACAGGTTGGGGCATAAATGTTAATGACAGCATGAACTTTGTCATCCCTTGAAAAGGTGACTACAATGACAAGGCTTTTGAGGTATGAATTAGAAGAAATAAATTTAAAGTTACCGGTCGCTCATATAAGCACCCCACAGTGCAGTGACCAAAAGAAAAGGAAAGGGAAGAGCATAGATGCCCATGTGTCCTAAGCACCATGGGGACAGTGGGTTTCGTGAATGGCCAGGATGTCCACAGGTAAATTATTTTTAAAAAAAACTCAGTTTTCTAACCTGGGACAGTGAGGCCTTGAGTCCAGCAATGTTCAATGTCCCTAAAGTAAAAGGCTCCCCCCATTGCACCTTAGGTGCAAGGGGAAGTTACCTGAGCCCTTCAGCCTTCTCTTTTTCAGCGTCGCTGTATGGCAGCATGGGTATTCTGTGCTATGGAGTATGGTTTGGTATGGGAAGCTTTAACTGTGGGGTTCGCGTTGGCTTTAGCCTTCTGCTTTTTCCCCACTGTAAGACAAATTTTTGGCGTTGTGTGCACTTGCGGTGCACCATCACATGAAGGTGGAATTTTGGTAGGAATATTGTTGAGTGACTCAGTCACAATCAATGCTTGGTAGCATTATTTGAGTAAAACTGACTCACCCATCTGGTCTTCAGCTTGGGTGGCCCAATCTGATTGGTGGAAGGATTTGTAAACCACTTCTGCTGTGAATGACTCAATGTCATCCTGGAGCTGGTGGGCGGGATCACAGATGCAGTCTTGGCTGCCTCCTTGGCCACCGCCTTGAGGGCCTGTTTGGCCTTCTGAACTCCTGCAGGGACACAGGTTTTACTTGAATGTAGCACCCTGGTGCTCCCCATGGAAAGGCTGCATTGGTGTCTACTGCCAGTTCATAGTGGGCGTCTACACCACACATTGCTTCCTGGATTATTTCAGTTTGGGTAATGTTCTCCTTGGCAGGGCAGGTATTGCCTTGTGGGAAAAAGCATGACAGAAAGTGCAGATAGGAGGCGCGCTATCCAAAGTGACCCTGAATGGGCAAGAGTCTTACCCATTGATTTCTACAAAAGCGGTATGAGGGATTTGGGTCAAATCTTCTGCTATCCCCTGCGGATGGGGTGAGAACAGCAATTGCTTTTACCGTGCACAGGTCTGGCATGAGTGTAAAGCACTGCATCTTGAAGGATTGGATTTCCCTTATTTGGCGAGCCCAGCCTTCAGGTGGTGCTCCAGCACAGTGCGCTTGATTGTAGTAGGTAGGAAGTCATAAGTTACAAAAATTTGGTTCAATTTAGTCCAGCAAATGCGCTTTGTTTTGACTACCCATTGACCATCTGGGAGGTCCACTACCACACGCACTTTTGTGGCTTCATCCACTTTATTTTTGTTTTTGAAACCAAGAACCAGCCAACCGCAAGGCATGGAGTGTGATGCGACGTACACTGCATTGGGAAATTTATGTGTACATCTCCACAAAACTTCTCCCAAAGCGCCATTTGTTGGATATTCAGGAAAACACGCACCCTGTGTTCCACTGACAATATTAGTTGGGAGTGCGGCATATTTTTGAACTGGTTGCAGCGCGCTTGCCAGGCCAAAATTTCTGAGGATATAAAATCCGCCAGTTTTTTAATATTAATTATATCTATTCTGCCGGATTTGCTGAGGGAGTTTATGAAACTTGGTTGATGTGGGGCCTACACCAGTGCCCTTAACTTTACTCGCCCAACTTCTCCATGGCATTGGGTGCACACTAATCTCCTCAACGAGATTATCAAACTTACCTAGACTTGAATTGAATATGTTGCAAAAGTGTTTGCAACGAGAGAGAAAAGTTAAGTTGAGGAAATAGTAGCATCCCATTTATAAAAAAGAAGACTTGAGTATCTGGTATCCTGGAAGTAATTTGAATCAGGAGAAAACAGCTGGGTACCAGCGCACAACTGCACACATGCCCAAAACCTGATTGTTGCCTTTCACAAGCGTTTTCCCCAGGCCACCGGATCTAAGTCAATGCAAGCCATTGCCGCTATGAAGTTGGCCTCAGCCAACAAGAACTTCCTTGGTGCAAGCCCCTGAAAGGGGTTGAGCCCAAAACGGAGGAGAGGATAATGTCATGGTTAGAAAATGACATAATAGTTGGTACCAAAGTCAAAGATAAAGCATTATATCAAGAGAGGCCAAGAAGGTGAAGCTAGCAGGCCTCCATGACCTCAAGAAAACCATAGATCAACGCTGGAGTTAAGGCGAAGTATGCCCAGGTTGGTCCTAAGGATGCAAGAGAAGTTTGGCCCTGTATAAAAGCAGGTGCGTTAAATAAACTAGCTTTTTTATGAATTAAAATGGTTCGCTTTGGTTTTTTGGTGAACGGGGTCTCAAAACACATTTGGTCTTTGCACTTTCCAGCTCAGGTCAGCTGCTCTTACAATCAATTACCCAAGTTCAGTTGATTACCAAATATAGCATCTTTCCCAAAGAAAGCATGCGTCATTGGTGCGCCTTGGCTTAGACCTGCTTCCCTTGATTGATTGTTTGCCCAAAATTCCTTAAAGTCCTCATGCCAAGACCAATCTCCTGTTATCAACTTCTCCTCAAGTAATAAACCCTTCACTAGTAAGCCTTTTTTAATTATGTTATCTTGGACAATCCTGTGCAAGGACCTCACTGAGGAGGTCTCATGTAGCGTTAACCATTTACTTTTGTCTACTTTAAATATATTAGCTTGTGCACCTTTGGGCCACCCAGGGTCCAGCCAGCCTTTGGAGTCCACACATTACCCTTCTGAGGCTCATGTGTCTCCCTTTTGGTTAATTCTTCCATAAATAACCCTTTTCTACCTAAGTTACTCTAGCTCAAGAACCTCTGTGAGGCCCTAGTAACTTTTATACTATTGATTAGTTTCCTGGAATTGGTCCTGTCTCGCTGGTGCACCTTCACACTTGGAACAGGAGAGTTATTAACACTCTTATTACATAACCCCCTCAAGGCCTATAAAAGGGCCTGGTCTCCGCACTGGAGTTTTCAGTAAATTGATTGTAGGAAGCAAGGAGACCTCTGGATGGCTTCCCTTATTTTTTTTAGTTCTGTAAGGAGAGTGACTATAACTCTCCTGTTCCCAGTGTGGTAGTGCACAGCACACAAGGCCAACGCTAGGGAACTAGCCATTATTGTGAAATTTACTAGAGTCCAGCAAAAGGTTCTGGAGCAATAATAACTCAAGAGAAAGAGGACGATCATTGGTGAAAATAACCAACACAAAGCGACGAGGTGCACATGGATTGAATGGGTAAGCGACTCAGGTTGGAGGGAACCTGGGTGACCCAACGGTGTGCGAGGGGATAACTTAACCATATTCAAAATGAAATGGTTCACATAGCATGAGACCACCTTGAAGAGGTCCATGCGCAGGATCATCTGTGATAACACAAAATAAAAATGAGAAAAACGGTGAATTTTTTGGGAAAAATCGACCAACAAGGAATGTTGGTCACAAAAATCAAAATTAAAGATCGTTGGGGTAATCTGGGGTCTGCCAAAGTGATCCTAAGCACCAATTCACCAATAAGCAAATGCTTCCATATTAATTAGTAGAAAACACTGAAACTGATTTCACTTGAGTAATAAATTGAAGTTGTATTCTACCCAAACACGTAGTTTCATAAATGGAATGGGTTTTGAACCCCTGTTCCTCAAGCAACTGAATCAAACCATCATTATTAATTGAATAAATCATCCGTTTTAACGCCTGGGCTGACGCAAGGGGCTGGGCGTTATGCACCTCATTAGTACCAACCTGGGAATATTTGGCTTGTACCCAGCATTGGTCTAATGTGTGCTTGAGCTCGGAAAGGGCCTGAAGCTTCACCTTCTGGGCCTCCTGCCGCCCAGCCTTATCCTTGGGGTTGGTGCCCACTATCATGTCATTTACCATAACAAGTTCAGCATAATCCTATCATTACTTGTAGGCCTATTTGGCTGAAGAGATAGTAAACACCTTACTCCAAGAGGCTGAATTCCACCAAGAATCAGATAGGCCTTTTGTATATTTTAAAATCAGAGTTATTCTTCTCCAAACTATTCTTATTTTCTAGTTGAACAACCATTTATCTGACAGGCGTATCACCTGACATGCAACGGGAACCTCCCAAGGCCACCACACATAGGTATGTTTCCAAGAGATTTAGAAACGGGTTCAGGATACCCAACCTGCCCGCACCTGGTTGCTTTGGTATCAGTTTGGCCAAGTGAGATGCAATAAACGACAATCCTAAATTTTCAAGGGGGGGTTCTTCTGGTGGCAACAATTGACAATGAAGGTTCATGCTCATTGGGCTCTGTCCCCAATGTTTTTGAGGGGATTTTGAATTAATAACAACATTTCCCAATGGCCTGATGCCGTTGGTGAGTTTAATTGAGTATTTGACATTACACATTTGTATTAAGAGTTACACGCCCGTTGGGCTTGTCCCCAATGTTTTAAAGCAGGTCTCAAACCGATGACAACAATTTTCAATGGCCCAATGCCATTAATGAGTTTTGCTGATAATTTGACACTTTATTTCTTATTCAATGAGTGTGCATGCCCATTGGGAATTGTTGCCGAGGGTTTGAGGTTTTTTACTTTGATTTTAAGGGCTTAAGCTATTAACTTCATACAAGATTTTAGGTCCATAGAGGTATAGACTTTTAATTATCTCAGCACAAATTACCTCAATATGCTGTACTGATTCAAAGGAGGTTTTTATGGACAGGGGGTGGATTCTTTAAAAGAAAAGCAGTTACCCATTATTTACCACATGAGTGATATTGTTCTGTGAGATGATAGGAATAGCTTCTTTTCTTGGACTTTTTTTGTGGGAAATGGTAATACTGCCCCTGTTAGGCAAACATCAAGTTTTAATTAGACTGGCCTGCCGGCCTAGGTGCCAGAGCACCCAAATGGCAAACCAGAATGCCAAAGGCACTGCTGTTGGTATAACAGATATGAAACTAGAAAGGAGCTTCACCAATAACTGCTGGCGAGCCAGAATCTCGTACAGGAACATAATAAAATACCAGACAAATACAGCCTTTAACCCTGAGGGGTGTGTGAGTGTCAGTGGAAAAGGCGGTTTATTTTTCAACATAAAAAACTAAATTTTGTAAAATGTTTTTTATAGAAAATAAAGGAAGAAAAATCGACCAACAATTTTCTCAGTGCAATGCAACTGATTAAATAGTGGTTGATTAATAAGGAAATAAGCCAGGATTGGGTCCCTCAAGTTTGACCTAACTGGCGAATTATTTGGGAATGGGAGCAGATAAGCTCACTGGGAACTGACATAGAAGGAATCAGTGGCATGCCAAGTCACTGTCAGTTCAACCTCAAACACCCAAACTGAGACTTAACTGCATTTCCAGAAGTTGGCATGACAGCATCTGGACCAACGAGCAACAGGAATCCCCCAAGGCCGCCCCACATAGGGGCAGTCCCAATTGGTTGGGAACAGGTTTGGGATGCCCAACCCACCCATTCCCAGTCGATGGGCCATTCATTTAGTCAAAAGCATTACATCAACTGTAACACCCAATTTGCTGGAAGGGAGCTTTGAACTATTGTTGATGGTTTCTGATGCTGCTACCTGCATGTCAGGGATCATCCCAACGATTTTGAGAGGAGTTAATTTTGATGATTGTGGTGTTGGCCAAATTGAAATTGTCAGCAATTCTGGCTGATGAATCAATCTTCATTCTTTTTTGACTATGTGGGTTCCAATCATTGGGCTCGTTTTCACTCATTTTTAGACTGATTGACTTCATTTCAGCAGTTTTGGTGCAAATTTCCCTGATCAGGCATACTAGTTCAGGTGAGGTGAATTTGGGCACTGAGGGAGGGGATCTGAAGAGGGAGGGCTGTTACCCAGCGCTCATCTACCACATGGGCGAGGTTGCCCTGGGTGATGAGGGGTATAGCCACCCTCTTCAGAGACTTTTTACTCAGAAATGGGAAGAGGGCCCGATTGACACAGGGGACGTTCCCCTGGACTTACAGCCCCAGTCTAATCAAAAGAGATGCTTTCCTGGACTTACAACAGGGATAGCCCAACTTGGATGGTCATGTCCTGGGTTAGCATGGTCAGCCTGGATTGGAACAAAAAATTAGGAAAAGTTTTAAAAAGCTTTTTGAGTTTCACCAGGGTAGCAAACACCCTAGCCCACCTCTCCCACCCAGCAAGTCAATTCTTGCTCATCAATTTTTAAGAGGCTAATACTTTGATACTCCTCCTCAATGCTGCCTCAATTCTTAAGGCAACAGCCCATTCTAGGACTATTATCAGTTCATTCCTTTGTTATTCTATCACCTAGTTATAAAAATAAACCACAATACTCTCATTCAGCTTGTTGCAGTCCCTGTCCACTCTTTTTGTATTAAAAATTCCTGCCAAGAAATCTGGCAAAGCACACCATTGCCCAGATTCTCCTCCTGATGCTTTTTGATTGAATTATTTTGTCAATCAAGCTTGCCACCTGGTGGCACATTGCAAGTCTTATAAATCAGTTTGATCCAGATGACACATCTGCTTCACCTGCTATTAGCGCATGCTCATTTGTCAAATATCTGGCTGCCTGCTCCACTACTGGTTCCCCAGAAGCCACTCTCTGGGTGGGGCAATGCCAGAGTGCCACTGTTCCATCAACTACAGAGTTGGGACCCCCACTTGACCAACTCATCAAAGATTGCACTTGCCCAAGGGCCCTGGAGCACACTGTTCAGGGAGAGCTCAGCCCTGACGCTCTGTGTAGGCCCCTTTACACCCTGCTCACACTACTGATCAAGAAGCAAATTTTGAACTGACCTTTGTTGACCTATGATCCTATCTCTCCAAACTCAAAGTCTTGCAACTGCAAAACTCTGAAGATTTGTCATACTCCCTGCCTACACCCTTTGGAGTTACCCCCACAAGGCTTGCAGTTACCCCATCACAACCATTTGATTTACTTTGAGGGCCTTCAGTATATTTTGATTCTGATATGACTGAACAATAAGCCCTAAGTCATTATGGCAGAATAGGTAGAATTTCACAAATTATGATACTAAGCTACAATTATTTAAAAACCTTAGGATGAGGTGATATTTGGTTAGAAAATATTGGTCTTCCCAAAAATCAGATGATAAGGTAGTGTCAACAAATGACAAATAGTGAAATGTTGATGTATAACGGATAGTGAGTGGATCACCTAAAATTAAGGCAATCATGAATTTAATACATAGTAACCTCTGCTGGAACTAATGAGAATGTGGTGGAATGAGTTACTAATCAGTATGTTCAGTATTGACCAAAGTTTCTGGTTTATCAATGAGATGAGTAGATTGAAAGAGGAGAATTGTTAATAGTTTAGAGTGAGCAGAACAGCGAGGATCCAATGGATATATTAAATCAAATATAGAGTGTCTTTGGGGCAATTGTTCTCTATTTATTAAAGGTTTTTACTTTGTTTTGAGGATGACAATTGTCATATCATCAGTTCTATTGCTCAGTGGGCTTAACCCTGTGCAAAACCCCTTCAGAATATCTCACCAATTCTGCCAAATTATTAATACAGTACATTACTAAACTTTTACTTTTCTCACATCCATACTAGAACCACTCTCTACCAAGTCATTCAGACCGCTGTGCCCATGGAATTCTGGGCTCTCCTCTGGGTGTTTATAAACTCTGATTGGGAGCCCAGTACAATCTTTCTTAGCCAGATCCATGACAGGCTGGAGTTGCTGTTGGGATATCCAAATACCCATACCAACAGCTCATTTTCCCTTAGCTCACCCTCATCCTAACAGAAATAATATGATAGTGTGACAAGCTTGAAGTATTATAGATAGCCATCATCAATTTTAATCATAATCAAACAAAAAAATTAATTAAATTAAATAAATAGAATAACTTATACATTTTAGATATTCATCATTAAATTAGTATGCAATAAAACTAATCAAATCAAAGATATACCATTTACCTTATACTCATAATTTTGAGTCTATTAAGTCAACAAAATGATATCAAACCACTCAGCTAAAAATGATATAAGTAAGGAGAGTGTCTATAACTCTCCTGTTTCCAGCGTGGAGGTTCTCAGTGCACAGAGCCAACGCGTGGAAACTAGCCATTAGTACTAAAGCTACTAGCGCCCAGCAGAGGGTGCTGGAGCAATAATAACTAAAACCAAAAATTGCGATCAGGAAACACCTAAAAATGATGATGTGCACAAGAAAAGGAGAGGTAGATGGACCAGGTTGGAGGGGACCTGGGTAAACTAATGGTGCACTTGGAAAAAATTAGATTGTGTTCAAAATAGCAAATTAAACGGAGTGCAAGAACTTCTTGAAGGGGTCCACACATAAACTTTGGTAATAACATTTTAAAAATGGAAAAATGGGGGAATTTTTATTTGGGAAGTCAACCAAGAAGGAATGTTGATCAGGGAAAATATATTTAAGCTCATATAGGGAAATTGGGGTTATGCCACAGTGGGCCCAAGCAGTGAATCACTAATAGGGCATTACTGCCATCCAAGTTAGTGGAATAGGCTGAAACTGACTTCACTCAAGTGATCAACTGAAGATGGATTTGACCTGAGCGCGTTATTTCCTAAGGTGGAATGGGTTTTAAATCCCTGTTCCTCGACTAACTGAACTGAATCATCCGCCTTTATTTGGTAGATAGTTCATTTTAATGCTTAGCCTGACGTCAGGGGCTAGGCACTCTGCACCCCACTAGGACCAACCTGGGCATATTTTGCCCTTACCCAGCGCTGGTCTAGGGTGTGTGTTCAGGTCTGGGAGGCCCTGTAGCTTCACCTTTTGGGCCTCCAGGCGACCAGCCTTATCTTTGGGGTTGGTTCCCACTATTATGTTATGTGTACATGGCATTACCCTCTCCTTCCCAACTGGGCTCAACCCCCCTCCAGGGTCTTGCGCCAGGGAAAAGTTCTTTTGGGCAGGGGCCTGCTTCATGGCAGTGACAATCAGTTTAGGTTAGGATCTGGCAGCCTGAAGAAAACACTGGTGGAAGGCGTTAATCAGATCTTGGGCATGCACTCTGTCACGCGCTGGAACCCAACTGTTCTCCTCAGCGTCAAAGCCCTTCCAGTATACCAGGTACTCCAGTCTTCTTTTAACACAGTGGGAGGCAACTATCTCTTCCACCTCCCACTCAGGCGCCCCATCCATGAGATAGGCCTCAGGAGTCTCTGGTGGGCCCTCAAACAAAGTGAGTTTGCTCTCATGAAACACCAAGAAGATCCAAAATGAAGGGGGAAGATCCAGCTGGTATGAGGCATGGCCCACCTTTCTGACAATGCGGTAGGGTCCAATCCTATAGGGCCTAGCTTCTTGCATGGCTGCTTGATAGGGATGTTATGTGCATCAAGCATCATGAGATCCCCTTCCTTGTATGCAGTACCCACTTGGCGCTTCCCATCAGCATTCTCCTTATACACCTGCATTGCCGCCTCCAAGCTTGTGGAAACCCCCTGGTGGACCTTCTTGATTGTCTTGGAAAAGTCCACCACTGCTTCCACCTTAGACCCACAGCTGGGCTCCATATTAAAGGTGGGGTTAAAGCTATGGCTGGCAAAAAATGGGGAACAACCAATCGAGGAGTGTAAGGTATTATTGTAGCTAAACTGGGCCATTGGTAGGTGAGAAGCCCAATCTGAATGGTCTGTGGCAGTGTAACATGCAGGAACTTCTCCAAGCACTGGTTCACTCATTCAGTCTTCCCATCCAATTGTGGGTGAAAGGCAGTCAAATGGCAAGGGTGAATCTGGAGAGTCTTACACAACTATTCCCAAAAGACAGAGGTAAACTGGGGTCCCCAGTCACTGATGATCTCTTGAGGGACTCCATGGAGCAAAAACACATGCATGACAATAAGCCTGGCCATCTCAGCCACAGTAATTGTAGTTCTGCATGGAATGAAGTGGGCAAACTTTGTAAACGGGTCCACCACCACTATGATGGCATTGTAACCATCTGAGACAGGTAGTTCTACAATAAAGTCCACTGATAGGGAAGTCCAGGGCCCTTCAGCCTTCTGGACAGATACCAACAACCCCACTAAAGGTTGACAATTTGGCTTCATTTTGTTGCAGACTAAATATTCCTTACAGTACTACCCCATCTGAGCAATAATAACTAAAACCAAAAAGTGTGATCAGGAAACACCTAAAAATGATGAGGTGCACAAGAAGAGGAGAGGTAGATGGACCAGGTTGGAGGGGACCTGGGTGAACTAATGGTGCACTTGGGAAAAATCAGATTGTATTCAAAATAGCAAATTGAACGGAGTGCAATGTGACAGTTGAGGTCTATCCTCAGCATCACATTGCCCTGATCTTTGGTAAGACAGGGCAGGCTGTGTCTGTATGTATGGAGGAGGAGGGGGCATTGGTTCTGGCAAGGATGCCTAAGGGGCCAGAGCTTGGAGTAGGCCAAGGAGCAAGATGGGCATCCAAGTCAGAACAAAATGGAAAACGAGCAAAATGGGTAGTTTTGAGATTTGATTTGGATTTGAATTGAGAATGGAATGAAATGGGTGCTTGGGAGTTTTGCGGTTCAATTGGGATTCAAAATGGAACTGGTGCGGAACTGTTGAGGATTGGAACTGGCATGGAATCATTGAGTAAAGATTCCGCAATCCTGCTGTAAAGTTTACACCAAACATCATTTCATGCTGGCACCATAAGCTTATATTATATTTTATTTTAGCTTTTAACATGTGTATATAGGGAAGGAACTGGGAGCTGGGGGCTCCTCAGTTCTGTTTTCTATCAATTTGGCTAAATATTAAATAAAAGAACCTAAAATTCATATATTTATAATTTGGTTTTGTTTAAAAGATATTGCCTAACTGCAGCCATATTTGGCTTAAATCAACAAGAATTGGACTTTGAGAGTGAGCTTGGGAGGGCTATTGCCTCCCTTTATACCTTGTCTTGGAGTCAAGGCATGTTGCTGGGGTTAAGTATACTTGCAACTGTCTTCCAGGGGGTGCTTGTCCAATCTTGTAGCGCGCGCACCAGGAGAGTAGTATCAGGAGTCCTGTCAGCCCTATAGTCTTTAACATAGATCCTGTTGCCCAACTCATTTGTGGCTCATTGGAAGGAGCCAGTGCATTACATGCAAGAACTTCTTGAAGGTGTCTGCGCACATAAACTTTGGTAATAACATTTTAAAAATGGAAAAATGGGGGAATTTTATTTGGGAAGTCAACCAACAAGGAATGTTGATCAGGGAAAATATATTTAAGCTCATATAGGGAAATTGGGGTTATGCCACAGTGGGCCCAAGCAGTGAATCACTAATAGGGCAATACTGCCATCCAAGTTAGTGGAATAGGCCAAAACTGACTTCACTCAAGTGATTGACTGAAGTTAGATTTGACCTGAGCGCATTATTTCATAGATGGAATGGGTTTTGAATCCCTGTTCCTCAACTAACTGAACTGAACCATCCACCTTTATTTGGTAGATTGTTCATTTTAACGCTTGGCCCAACGTCAGGGTTGGGCACTTGGCACCCTACTAGGACTAACCTGGGCATATTTTGCCCTTACCCAGCGCTGGTCTAGGGTATGCTTCAGGTCTGGGAGGCCCTGTAGTTTCACCTTTTGGGCCTCCAGGCACCCAGCCTTATCTTTGGGGTTGGTCCCCACTATTATGTCATGCGTACATGACATATACCAATTCTAATTAAAACCATATATACCATTTTTTAGATCTTTTGTTAACTTTTGTTTAAATTTTTATTTAAGCAAAAAATAAAAATCAGCCTATGTTGGTTCTCCTATTTCATAAACACTTTTTAATTAGTTTAGTCATTTTTGTTTAAATTTTAGAAGGAATTATGAATAACAATACTTACACATATGCATAATAATTTTATTTAAAAGCTGGTTTCTTAAATCAACTTTAACTAAATGCTGACTGATTTCAAATTAAAAACCAATTTCAAATTTATCTCTACTAGCCTTCTGATTGCTGTTGCTCGCAGTTTTAATATAGCCCAATCCAATAAATCACTTATTTAATCTATCTCATGCATATTTTAGAAGTTAAATTACAAAACTCAATGATGATATCACAGCATTACAGCAAATGAATATTGCAGAAATTTTTTGAAAGATACCCAGCTAAGACATATACATTCTCTTTAGTTTTTTACCATCAGGTAAAAATTATACCATTTTGTACTGTACATTATTTTATTGAAACATACCCCTTTGTAAGACGAAAACCTGCAAAAATAGAAAAATATCGCAATCTATCTTAGGCAGGTTTTACTGTACTTAAAAATCTAGGGATTTTGCCCTTTCTACTCCGTTGGTGACAATATGTCGACATGGTAAATTATTTAAAAATATTCATAGATTGTTGCTATATTGTCTAAATAAATTAATTTCTCCATATATCTAATCATTTGAATGTCCATTTTCATGATATAATTCTTTATTTTAAAAATTGTCTAAAATTACCCTTTTTGCTTGAAATTGCAAAAAAAGTACACTGGAATTGCAGGTATGTCATACAAAAAAAATCCGGAATTGAAAGGGTTAGAACTATATAGTTCCTATAAATTTAACTTCAAGTCTTTTGTATAGAGATTCAAATTATACTTGCTAAGGTACAATTTTCAAATTTCCTAGTTTTTTCTTCAATTATTTTCATTATTCTAAATTATTCCGATTAGCTTTTGCAACACGTTCATCGCCCAGCGTGATTCAGCTGTCTCGCGGGGCCCAAATGTGACTATCGACAAATTGTCGAATGCTAGGTAGTGAGGAAAAATAAAAAATTATACTCTATTGTCCCAATTGTCCAAAATCACCACAAATGTATTTGGACTATTTTAACGAATACCATAATAAACTATAATATAAAATAATATTTATCCTAAATATAAATCAATAAAAAGTTTAATATAATTTGAATATCTTGAATATTTTGATTTTGTAACACTACCTATATAGCTAGGAACTTCGTTTTGCGCGCCTTTTTCTTACGTACCCTTCGGAGTTCCGATAGTAATTTTGGTAGTTCTTTTCCCTTTATTTTCATTTATTACGTCATATTTAAATTTGCTATTAGCGATACTAAAAGTACGATTTGTTCGTTAACACATTCGTCGGCCCGTCACCCATATTTGGGTGACATGGCGACGAATGTGTTAAAGCATAACTCATATGACTCATCAGCAATTATCCACAAATATGTCAAAAAATCCACATATGTATATATACGGGTTATAAATTTATAGGAGATCTTTACTGTTAGAAGAAAATAAAAAGCGGCAGAACTAATATTTGTTGGATCAAAGTGAAACATTTGTATCAGCTAATATTAATAGTACATTGCTAATTATGTTAATCCATCGAGGCGCACATGTTTCTATTAGTATTACAGCGATGAATATTTAATATCATATGACCAAAGTCTGCTCATGTATATATTCCAACAACTAAGTTACCTAATTCTGTAATTTGAAGAGCTAGAAGACTTAAAATCAAAAATAAAATCAAAAACTAAATGAAATTCTACATGGATAACATATTAGTCCATTTAGGACTATCATAAGCTAAAATGGGTCTACTCATCGCAAGAATTCTAAAACATGTGAATTGATAAAGCAAAGTAATTTAGTTATAAAGTGAAGTATATAATATATTGTTTATTCGAGGTAAGTTGAAGTATATATGTTAAGCTGACTAGTTTAATAATTAAAAGCTCAAACGTAGCCCTGGGCTTTAGCTCCAAATAACTAGTTATAAGTTTCTCAGCCAATAGTAACTAATTTATTTTTTCGTTAATTTATTTTTCAAGAATTCTATTGAGTAGAATTTAAGTAAAGAAAAATAGCATATTATGAGCTATATATAAATTCAAAGTCACAAATTGAATAAAATTTACTTAAAGAATCATTAAGTATAAGATAATTATAGCAATTAGTTTATTCGAGGCAAGCTGACAGGTGACGGACTTTACCGAAAGAAAGAACTTCGACATGAAACCTAAGCAGGATCAATCCCGTCGAAGGTTTTTCCACCTCCGGATTGGGACTCGGTTTTTCTGGTTGCATCATGGGTAAGGATTTATAGCAATTATCTAGAATTAATGGTTAAAAATGGTACAGTTTAAATCACCTAATACAATCTTATAATAAGTTATAATACATATCTATCGTGTAGTAGGCAGTAAATACAAAATATAGTATTTGTTGTCAAGCAAATGCATCTGTCTCAATCATATTTTATGCTCACCTTCTAACTTTTGTAGTAATTAGATTTGATTTATAAAACATATATCTAAAATGGTGAATACTGGACACATGGATCAGTTAATGGAGCAGACTGGATATCTTTATTTAAAAGGGGTTTAAGTATAAGAATATAGGCTTTCTCGTTTCCCTGTTTTCTAATCATCTCTATAATGGAAGATATTCTTTTTTCGCCCAGAAGCTTAGAATTTAAGGCAACTAACTACGCAAGCATAGGGTGTGCTACATTAGTTATTCTCATAGTTATATTGCTGAGTAAGTATACCGGTTTTCAACTAAATTTGAAAGAGATATATAGGCCATCTGCTGCTAATCGCACATCTTTAAATCTGCAAACTGCAATTGCATTTGTAGACATTTTACGACATATACTAATTATCAATGCATCTTCAGAAAATGGTTCAGTATGTATCATGTTGGCATTTTTTTCAGTTGTCACTACCCATCTATGCATTTTTCCTCAATGTATCAATTGCAGCAAACTTACAGCTTGTATATCTTCATATGGAATTATCCCAGGAAAAAAGTGGCGAATATTTATCTATTCTATTCCTTTTATCGTTGCCTTAGGTGTAGACCTTATAGCATTAGGTATTTTACTTTTCTTTATAATATATATTAATTATCTAAATTAAAATATAGGCTTTGAAGTTTATGGTCCAAATCAGTTTACTTCGTGTTTCTTGAATGAAAAAGCAAAGTATTATGAAATTTTTCAAATGATACAGTTGAATATTCTATGTATTCCTGGCTATATCTACTGTTTATGTATCTTTATTTGTGTTATGATAAAGCTTGCCATTACAAGTACTATCAATATACCTCAAGAAACTATAGGAGAACATACACCATTATTACCAAATTTACAATCAACCGAGTCTCGCCATTTTGCTTTAAAAATGTAAGTTAAAGTAATTATTACTAACTTGGTATAGTTCTTTCTACCCGTTGACATGTTTCATTTCTCATTCAGGATTAGTGGCATTCTTTTTTTATAGCTTATTTAGTCTTAAAATGCCAGCTATGTTCCCAATTTGGCTTTCTATAGGATTTAGTTCTATTGGTACATTAAATTTAGTGGCGTTCTTGCTTGATCCTGCTTTAAAGTCATTATTGGTACCTGTTGTACCTGAAAGCAATCCTGAGAATCCGGAACCAATTAACAGATTGGCTGGCATATACAGAGCACGAAATAGGCCTCCAACCCCATATAACAGTGACTATGAGGAGCCAAATAGTGATGATAATAGTGATACTCAGTCTATTGTGTACGAGCCTCACCTTGAAACACCCCATCAACGATATGTCAGAGAAAGAACTGAAGAGCAGGAAAGAACCAATAATGCTATGCCTACTAGTTTTTGGTAATAAAACAATATATAACTATATTTTTAATCATACCTTTAGAAATACCAGGACTTAAATTAGTATCATTTATTACCTATTTACTTTTTAGCTTACAAGTGCTATATAATACAATTATATAGTTAATTGATTTGGTAACTTATTCTCATAATAAAATTGAATGTTTAAATAATTTTAGTCTGTAATGAACGGAGTCCTTCCACATTGCCACAAAACAGTTGTGCAAGAGGGCCCAGGTGAGGGCCCACAAACATGAGAGTGCTGCTGTGGTTAGGTCCTTCATTTGTTGGCTTGATGAGTGATTGAGGTATCCTTGGAACATGGTGAGGATGATGCTCACACTGAGGAGGACAGTCTGTCCACCAAAGAGAGCATACAGAGAGGCGACTGCTTTGTCAAAATCTGAGAATGGTCCATATTTTGCTCAAGATTCTGGGTTTTCCTCCAAAATCTGAATAAGAGATTTTAAATTTTAAAATTTTATTTTTGATTTTAAGGTTTTATTTATATAATTTTAGAAGACAAAGTTGTCCTAAACACCTTTGCTTGGTTGTTTTTATATTATGAAACAGGGGAAATGGTACATCAATGAATCCCCCCTTGGGTTGGGACCATCTAGTACTAAAAAAAGAAACAGGGGAAATGGTGGAATTTGTTCCCATGGAGTCTGCAGACAGCGGGCTATTTGTGGGCCTATTTAGAGAATCTCAGCCCCCAATATTCCCATCTAGGCCCATTCTAGACCATTTGTTGGGTACCCTTGGTATTATGAAAACTTTTCCGCATATATTTTCATTCATCAGGGACAAATCAGAGCTCAGCAATTCTCATGTCAACCTTATCACAAAATTTTCCATTTTTTGGATAATTTGGCCTGGCAGCCCCTGATTTTCTGGGCTGCCCTTTGCCGTGGCTCTTGATATTCTCATCTAGTGGCAGATTAGGCTTGGCAGCTCCTGATTCACTGATCTGCCCAATGCTATGATTCTCAATGTTTCCTCTTTTGGTATAATTCAGCTTGGCAGCTCCTGATTCACAGAGCTGCCCAATGCCATGGTTCTCGACACTTCCACTTTTGGCATAATTTGGAATTGGCAGCCCCTGATTTGCTGGGCTGCCCTTTGCAATTGCCATTCTCATTGTTTAGTTCATTGGACTTCAGATTGGCAGCCTTTGATTAGCCCAGTTGCCATTTATGTCAACCCTTGCCACCTTTGCTCCAAGGTTTTGTTGATTTATCAGCATCTGATTCATCAGAATACCATTTACAAGGGTCATTGCCCTTGAACCCTACACTTTTGTTTATATTATCTATATTACTAAGAGCCCCAATCCCTGCCTTAGGGGGGTCAAGGTAATGTGGAAGTCAGGCAGTGCCTTGACCATCATATCACCCCCTCAGAGAGAAACCCCTGCGCCCCCAGTATTCCTCCACCTTCCAGGACAAGTGGTGCAATTGGCAGCTGTTTGCCAGGAGGATTCTTCTATCAGGTAGCTGACCCATTTTACCAAGTACCATCACTTTTTGCAAGTGATCTTGGTGTCCAGAATCTCCTCCACCTCATACTCTGCCTCCCCTGGGTTGTCCAACTGGACTGGCTCCAGCTTCACTGGTATGGGTCCTTCATATTTCTTGAGCTGCAAAATGTGCAAAACTGGGTGTGCACATGATCCTTCTGGAAAGTCTAGTTCATATGCCACCTCATTCACCTGTCAAAGGACCTTGTAGGGTCCTAGGTTGACAGGTCTGAACTTTCTACACTGTCTTCAGGGTGTGTAGTGTTTGGCACTTATCAAGACATAATCTCCATCTTTAAGGGGCAAAGCCTCAGAGTGATGCGCATCCACCTTCCTCTTCTGGGCCTCTGCCACCTTCTCTAGGTTGGCTCTTGATGTCTTAAGATATTCTCACATTCTGGTCACTTAATCATCTGCTGTGGGGTTCATTCCCCCAGCGTGTCCCTCCATCATCTGTGGGTGATACCTGTGGTTTGTGAAAAAGGGCGACATTACAGTTGATGAGTGTGCCAGGTTGTTGTATGCAAACTGTGAAATTCTCAGCCACTTAATCCAATGATCATGTCACATGGTGAGGTAGCACCATAGGTACTGTTCAAGGGTCTGATTGACCCTCTCCATCTGGCCATCTGATTGGAGGTGGTAAGCGGAGGAATAGCATGGTTTAATTTTAAGATCTTTCAGGAAGTGATCCCAGAATCTGGAGATGAACTGCGGGCCCCTGTCCAAGATGATCTTGTCTGGGATTCCATGTTGGGCAAAGACCTCCATCACAAAGATTTCAGCCATGTACTTTTCTGTAACCTTAGAGGTGCATGGAAAGAATTCAGCATATTTCACTAGTTAGTCCACCACCACCATGACCCCATCATAGCCCTCTGATTTTGGGAGTCTGGTGATGAAATCCACACTCAGGGAGGTACACAGCATTTTTGCGATCTGCAGTGGTTTTAACTTCCCTTCAGGTTTGCTTTGAGATGGCTTTTATTGGGCACAGGTAAGGCAGCGTGTGGTATACCCTCTTACAGTTCCTGCTAGGCCCAGCCAGAAGTAATTCCAGCATATCAGCTCAATTGTTTTCCTCACACCATAGTATCCTGCCAAAGGGTGGTCATGAAATAACTCTATTACTTCAGTTTGGTGCTTGAGCGTCAGGACCCATAGGCAGTTGTGGTGCAGGATGAGGCCCCCTCCTTCCTGTAATTCTTGTAGTCTTCTCTGGGGTCCCCTCCCTCTATCTCTCTCCTGACCTTGTCCCCAAATTTGATGTGTCATTGGGCTGTCTAGATTCTCTCTGTTAAGTCAGCACATTCTTCCTGTATTGATGCAAGCACCTGGGAGGGAGCATCATGGCCATGTTAAACTCGTCCAGCTCCTCCTTCGTGAAGGTCATTTTTGGGTCCCAGCTAAGTAGGTCTGGGAGTAAGTTGCTCTCCCCGGGCTTATATTCTATTTTGAAGTCATATTGAGACAGCTCTAGGTTCCAGCGGGCTTGTCTTTGGTTCATCCTATGGGGCTCTTATAAAACTCCAAGGCCCTGTGGTCAGTCCAGATTGTGAATGGGTGGTGTGCATACAACAGATGATGCTGCCACTCATCTAGTGCTGCAATAATCTCCAGGAGTTCCTTATTATAGACAAGGTAGTTTGTTTCCACCGGTAGCATCTTCCTGCTGAAGTACCATACCAGGTGATCCAAACTATCCTCACCTGTCTGAAAGAGGACTTCCCCAATGGCAAAATTTGACGCATCTGTCTCCACAATGAATGGATGATCAGCATCTGGGTGCGCTAATACTGGCGCTGTGAGGAGGGCCTCCTTGATGGCCTGGAAAGCCCTCTCTTCCTCCTCTCCCCATTTAAAAAGGGACTTGCCCGGTCAACCGGGTAAGCGGGGCAGCTGTTTCTGAGAGGTCCTTGGTGAATTTTCTCAGGAATTCACCACCCCTAAGAAACTGCGCACACTTGTCTTATCCGTTAGTGCTGCCCACTCCTTCACTGCCATCAGCTTGTCTGGGCAGATGACTGTTCCTTTCTCAAATACAATGTTGCCTAGGAAAGATACTGAGCCCTTTTAGAATTCACATTTGGTGGGCTTCAGTCGCAGGTTAGCCTTGTCCAGTGCCTTGAGGACCTTCTTGACGTCCTCTGTGTGCATCTCATGAGACTTGGAGAACACCAGGATGTCGTCCATATACGCAACACAGCATTTCACAATCAAGTCGCCCAGGGCATGGTCAATGGTCCTTTAGAAAAACGGCAGGGGCGTTAAGTCCAAACGGCATAACCTTTTACTCATATACCCCTAGGTGGCACTTTAATGCAGTGTACTGTTGGTGCTCGGGTACAACTGGCACTTGGTTGAAGGCATTGACCAGGTCCAACTTTGAGAACACCTGACTCCCAGCAATCATCTGGGAGATGCTCGCCATTAGCAGAATGGGATAGGGGTCCGTTTCAGTTATGGCGTCTAAACGGCGGTAGCCAACACAGGGGCAGAGCTCTCTGTTGGCCTTGGGGACCAGGAGAATGGGAGACAACACTGGAGACTTTGAGGGCACAATCATCCCTCACTCCAGCATATCCTTCATGTACTGGTCTAGGGCTTCCTTTGCTCTGGGGTTAGGGGGTACACTGGGCTTCCTTTTGGGATCTCAGCATCCCCTTTGAACTTGAATGAGAATGCAAAGGGGCCTTGTGGAGTGCAGGTGGTGGCGACGCTCCTCTGGAACAGGTGTTTGTAGTCTCTGAATTCCTCTAGTATCTTTTCCCTCTCTGTCCCTAGGTGCGCAGAGTTCACGTAAGCCTGCTCCTGCCCAAGGTAAAGAATTCTAACATTATAGGATCTTGATCCTTGGGGTGAAGCATCACCTGGCCCTCCTCCAGATCAAAATGTGGGGAGTACTTGTGCCGCCATTTCATGCCCAGAACGATGGGGTGGGGCAGGTTCTGGATAGTGCAAAAGTTTTCCCAGAAGTGGTGAAGTCCCTGTTGAAGCTTGATCCTGGGCTCAATCTCCCAGCATTCCGATGATTTGGAGGTGTCCGCAAGAGTCATGGTACCCTTTTCTTGCATTTGTACTTCCAATTTCTTGGCTAACTCATGGTCCAGGTAGTTTTCTTCAGCTCCAGTGTCCACTAACGCCCACAGTTCTTCTAACTTGACCCATTTCCCTTTCTTCTTTCGCTTCAAAGTAAACGGAATAAACAGTTAGGAGAAATGGTTTCCTTTAATGAGTGAAGAATTGTGAGTGGGATTGGGCAAAGGTTGTAGGTGGGGCCGTCCAAGCCTCTGGGAGTAGTGGGTGCAGGAGCTGCAGGGTGTGAGGCATTTTCACTGGAGCCCCCCTGCTCTTGTTGCCCCATATGGCTTGAGATGGGCTCTGACTCCATGCATCATCCGCGGAATCTACCATGGTTCCCAGGCACAGGGGTCCTGGCTTGGGCCAAGTCTAGCTGGTTCTCTACCTGAGAAGCAACAGTGACCTCTTCCTCCAAGGTTGCCCCCAGGCAGATAGCGGCCATAGCTGTGGAGATGTCCAGGTGAAGGTTATGTCTAAACATCTGTGTGAGCTGGGAAGGAGACACTTTTGTGGCTTTGCTAGGGGCTGGAACAGCCAAGAGTACTCCTTAATGGCCATTCTCCCTTGGCTGAGGGCCAAGAGCGCTGACCAGGCGGCATCCTGAGAGTTGTTTGTGGTGGCGGCTCTTTCCACCAAGTGGAGGCAGTCATCCAGAGAGGCTGGAAGGGCCAACTGTGTTTCCAAGAGGTCAGTGAACCAGATGGACAGGTTCTTTGGCAGGTCTGCTATCAATTGGGCGATCTGGAGGGATGCGGCCATTATACCCCCAATGCCCAATGTGAGGCGGGCCTGTAATCTAATGCAAGAGAAGGTTCCATGGATTACACTCAACTCCTCCGGGGTCAGTGCTTGTATAAACTTGGATGTGCCGTCAATATGTTGGACATAAGCAACGGAATTCCCTCAGGATTGGAGGAGGTAAGCAGCTTCCCTCATCAGGAACAGGATGGAAAAGATAATCATCAGGAGAGTGGTAGTGAGCTCATACCAAGCGGGTAGGGCTCTCTTGTATGGTTTCCCCATCCCATCCAATAAAAGGGAGATGAGAGAAAAGAGCTCCATATAATGTGATGAATGGGGTCCTTCCAAATTTCCACAAAACAGTTGGGCAAGAGGGCTCAGGTAAGGGCCCAAAAACATGAGTGTACTGCTGTGGTTAGGTCCTTTGTTTGTTGGTTTGATGAGTGATTGAGGTATCCTTGGAACATGGTGAGGATGATGTTCACACTGAGGAGGACAGTCTGTCCACCAGAGAGAGCGTACAGAGAAGCGACTGCTCTATCAAAATCTGAGGAATGGTCCATATCTCGCTCAAAATCCTGGGTTTTCCTCCAAAATCTGAATAAATTTATTGCGAGGAAGGCCGACCATGGGACGGACACTTCTAAATTTGACCTGAAAGAGACAAAACTTAGTAACAGGGAAGGCACCCCAGAGAAGCGATGCTATCTCTTGTTGCCAGCGGGAACGCCACTTATGGGGAGGGGGAGGGAACGTGTGAAGAGGCCGTAGCCACAATTGAACACGTGTGGAAAAAAGGGTCTGATTTGATGAACCAAACTGGGAACCAGGAGGAGACCAGCTGTTGGCAACGCGGTGGGAGGTATCCAAACATCCAAGCCTGAAAGTGGTCCACCAAATGAGACCAGAATCTGTGGACAGCTTCTAGGAGGGTGGGGGTGGAGCCTGCGATAGCATCCAAGACAATCGTGTGGATAGTCCACATGGCGATTGCAACCACCAGAGCACAGAGGGAGGGTGGAAGGGGGGAGGCCATTGATAAAGCAAACATATCTCTTGATAGGCTGAAGGGATGTGTTTAATCCTGGCCCAGAAGACTTTGAACTTCGCGCCATATCACTTTAGAGGTAGGACACTTCTCCAGGCGGTGGAACAGCGTTCCATACTGGCCACACACGACGCAGGATGAGTGTAAAGCGTTAGAGCGCTCAGCTGTACGGTACATCCGCCTCAGGCAGCACCACACATGTGAACAGATTTGAGGCTACAACAGAGGATGGTGTGCGTATTTCCAGATAGTTTTTTGGGTCTCAATGGAGTGAGGGATGCCCATCATGTCCAGGTAGTCCACCCTGGATAGGACATGGGGCCATGTGGGGATCAAGACATCTTGAATGGGTAGCCCCTGTACCTCTTGTGTGAACTGAGGAGAGGAACGGCCTCTCTGGGCTGTGTGTCCATTAATATGAATTCTCCACTCAGCGCTCCGCATGGAGAGGAGGATTCGTTTGTAGTGGGTTTTAGTCCCGTGAGGACCTGTGGCCGATGGGTGTGAAGCCAGGTATTTCATCAGGGAGTGAGGGTTCAATGGATTGTTGAGGCCCAAGGCGCGGGAGAAGTTGGAGTGGGCCGCGCAGGACCAGTGTTGGGAGGGGAGCGTAGGGGCAGTGACGGCTGCAATCCAGGTGCCCAGGATCTTGGCTACATGGGCTTTGAAGTCAAGCAGGCCCATGCCACCATGATGATGAGGGCCAAACATGACCTCTAGCCGTACTGGTGGTGGGCGGCCTGACCAAAGCCATCCTTGCAGAAGGGCATACAAGGATTTGAAAAAGCTTGGTGAGAAGGGGATGGCGTGGGCTCCAAACCAGACTTTAGAGAGGAGCATAGAGTTGGCTAAAACAACCCTGCCAGTAAGGGAAGTAGGGTGGGCTCTGAGGGAGGCGATGCGCTTCATCACGTTGTCTAGAATATGACTCTCCATTACTGCTGATGAATACTCGCCTGCCTCCACCCACACGCCCAAATGGCGGACTGGCCCTATGATAGGGCGTGGCATGAAGGGGAGCACCAGTGGGGCGGTATGGGGTGAGCTGGGAGGGCAAGCACGTGTGCGAGCAGATGAGCTGGGCTGGGCACTGGTTGCTGGGGCCCAGCAGGTTTGATACCGACCAAGGAGGATGATTTCAGTTTTGGAAGCGTTCAGTGCAGCGTTACTTACCCGGGAATAGTCCTGGATGAGAGCTTCAAGTGTGCGTGCATCTTTATTATTAAAAACCCCAACCACACAGTCATCTGCAAACGCCATCATCTTGACTGGGGCTTGGCCTGGCACATGGACCCCAGTGAGTTGGGCATTCACGTTTTGAAGTAGTGGGTCAAGGCTGAAGTTAAATAAGAGTGGGCTAAGGGGGTCCCCTTGTCGCAAGCCCCTTTGAGGGCGGACTACTTCTGTTAGGAAGCCAGGGCCACGTACTGCCATTATTGCAGATTCCGTGAGTAGCATCATCCAGTTGATGAAGCGAGGGGGTAAGCGGAATTGATGGAGGCAGGCCCTGAAGTATTCCCAATTTAATCTATCATAGGCCTTCTGTTGGTCCAAGAATACAAGTGCCTTAGAGGCTGTGGACTGGCATGCGTTAGCCACAGAGTGCACGTTGTCCCAAATCGACCTTCTGGTTATGAAACCAAATTGTTCTGGGGAGATGGTGGCAGATGCTACAATCCCTAAACGGTTAGCCATGATTTTTGTAAAATTTTTGTATCCGTGTTAGTTAAAGAAATGGGGCGCCAGTTGGCTAAGTATAGCTTGTCCCCTTTTTTGAAGAGTGTGACGGTGAAGGCCTCTTATCCTCCTGGTAGGAGGCGTGTTTCCAGAAGGCTCTGGTTAAGTGAGGCAAGCAGTAGTGGGATATATATTTATAGTAATTTTTATAGAATTCATATGGAATGCCATCTGGGCCTGGGCATTTCTGGTTTGGTGCACTGTGGATGGCTGTCCATAATTCATTCAGAGTATTCAAATTCATTATTTTTGGGTATTGGGAAATGGTGTGGATGAGGGTTTGGTCAAGAAATTCTGCCACTTCAGCTGGCTGAATTGGATTGGATTGGTATAACTCGGGGTAATACTTTTGTGTTTTGATTGCCACTTCAGCTGGCGTATCCACAATGGGATCATCCGATCTTTGCACCTGTGTGCAGGCCACGCTCTGGCGTGGTGCAATTTTTTTTTTTGAAAAATATGCGGTGCACTTGTCACCCTCTGTAATGCATTTGGCCCTGTACTGAGCACAAACATGATGTTTGTGTTGCCTTTTGAGCGCGTTAAGGTGGGAGGCTGCCTCTGCCCACTTCCAGCCCCATGCAGGGCTGTATCCTGTGGCTGGGATGTTGGACTCCAGGTGTGCCAACTCTGCCAGAGTGCACGAGATGACAGCCGATGTGGCTCATGAGCATCTGGAGGAGAGATGGCGAGAGTGGCGGATGGTGTCCTCTTTGAAGGCTGCCCATGTGGAGATGGGGTCCACGCAAAATGATGTAACAAACTCTTTTTCCAAAGTTGCTGATTCCACCCAAGTGGAAAATCCTGGCAATGCAAGTTTGGGAGGGCGGAGTTTGCACCAATGTGGGGCCTTAGCCACTGTGACAGGTAGGTGGTAGGTTATCGAGACCAGCCAGTGGTCAAAGAATTTGATTTTAGTTGTTTTGATGTGGGAAATGCGGGGTTGAAATTTCGCCGGCGTAAGGATAAGGTCTATGCGGGTCATGGACCTTAATTGGCCATTTTGGATGTGGGGTCACATCATGTTTTTGAGCAGCGGAGCTCACCACGGCAGCGCATCCATTAACCCAAGGATGGCCTTTAGAACGCGAAGTTCTACGTGACCATGGGGGGCGTGGGAGGAGGAAGGCCAACAGTCTGTTGGTGTGTTTAGCCAACGGTTCATATAGCTGACTATGAAAGGGTCTGAGGGTAATGGGAGGGATTTGACCAACGAGAAAAATTCCTCACATTCTTGTGCACAGGTTGGGGCATAGATGTTGATAATAGTGTGTGCCACATCAGCCCATGAGAAAGTGACAATGAGGACTTAGCCATTGAGGAAGGATTCCAATGATAAAAATTTGAAAATTTGTTTTTCTGAACTAACACCCCACAGTGCTCTGACCAAAAGGATAGGGATGGGAGGAGCATGGTTTCCAAGCATCCTCAGAACCTCGTGGACAGTGGGACTCCTGGATGGCCAGGATATCCATGGGTAAATTTTTTTGTAAAAAACTCAGTTTTTCCTAGCCCAGGACAGTGAGGCCTTGAGTCCAGCAATATTCAATGTCCCTAAAGTGAAGATTCCCCCATTGCACCTTAGGTGTGAGGGGGTGGGCGCCCATGCCCACTAGCCTCCTCTAGCTCCCCATGGGCCTTCATGGCAGTGTGGGTGTTTGCAGCAATGCTATCAGTAGTTTTGTTAATTTTAGTAAAAAGGTTCGCGTTGGCTTTTGCCTTCACTTTTTGTTTCCCCAATCTCAGACAAATTTTTTGCGGTGTGGATGAGTTTGGTGCACCATCGAGCAGGTTGAAATTTTTTTTTCAGGTAGGTTGGAGATCAAGTCAGTTTTGACCAGAGCTTGGTTGCAAAGATAGGGTGAAATTGAGTCACCCATCAGATCCTCAGATTGGGTGGCCCAATCAGCATGGGCTTCCCAATCTGATTGGTTGATGGATTACCAAGTTGCTTCTGCTGCAAAGGTTTTGATGTCCTCCTGGTGTTGGGAGTGTGGGATAGCGGTGGTGACTTTGGCAACTTCCTTGGCTGTGGCCCTGCGGGCCTGCTTGGCCTTCTTCTGCTCTTGCAGGGAAATAGGTTTTACCAGTAAGTAGCAGCCTTGTGCTCCCCTGGGAAAGCCTCTTTGGTGCTTGCAGTTGGTTTGTAGTTCGCCTCTCCGCTGGCCATGGCTGCCGAGGGTGCTCTTAGAAAGTGATGCCCTCCTTGGTGGGGCATGCATATGCATTATGGCCAAACGTGTCACAGTGGGTGCAGATGGGGGACGCGCTGTCCACTGTTACCCAGAAAGGGTGGGTGGTATGCCCTTCAATATTGATATATGTGGAGTGCGGGATCTGGGTTAGGTCCTTTGCAATCTCCTCAGTTGGTGTCAGAACTGCGATGGCTTTGCCAGTGCACAGGTGTGGCATCAGTGTAAAGCGTTGCATCTCAAAAGATTGTATTTTGCCATAAACGGTGAGACCATCTTTCAGGTGTTGCTTCAAAATGGCACGTTTTACTGTAGTAGGCAAAAAGTAAAACGTGAGGAAAATTTGGTTGGATTTTGTCCATCTGGTGCATTTGGTTTCAATGAACCGTTGCCCTTTGAGGGAGGTCAATCACTACACGCACTGCAGCAGCTTCATCTGATGCCTCCTTGTTTTTAAAACCAAGGTCCAGCCAACTGCATGGCATGGAGTGAGGTGCGACATACACTGCAGTAGGGAAAAAGGTGTGCATATCCCCACAAAATTTTTTCCCATAGAGCTGTTTGTTGGATGTCCAGAAACACACAGACTCCGTATTCCACCAACGAGTGTGGTTGGGAGTGCGGCGTGTTGATGTACTGGTTGCATCGCGCTTGCCTAGTGAGGATTTCTGGGGAAATAGTGACCGCCAGTTTTTTAAGTTTTTTTCTATTCTGCCAGTTTCTCTGGGGCGTTTTTGAATGTTTGAGGCCGCGGGCCTACCACCTGCTCCTCTTACCTTACTTGCCCAACTGCTCCCTGACATGGGCGCAGACTAATCTCCTCTGTGAGATTATCAAACTAGAATCAGACTTGAATTGAATAAGTTGCAAAAGTGATTGCAATGAGAGAGAAAAGTTTTTTTTCTTAAAAAGGTGTTCCAAAATCTGAATAAAAGATTTTAAATTTAAAATTTTGTTTTCAATTTTTGAGGTTTTATATATATTCTAAAAGACAAAGTTGTCCTAAACACCTTTGCTTAGTTGTTTTTATATTATGAAATGGGGAAAATGGGGGAATTTGTTTCCGTGGGGTCTGCAGATGGCATGCTGTTTGCACCATATTTCAAAAATCCCAGCCACCAATATTCGTATCTAGGCACATTATATACAATTCGTTGGGTACCCTTGGCGTTATGGAAACTTTTCTGCATATATTTTTCATTATCAGGGACAAATCAGAGCTCAGCAATTCTCATGTCAACCTTATTACAAAGATTTCCAGTTGTTTGGATAATTTGGCCTGGCAGCCCCTGATTCGCTGGGCTGCCCTTTACCATGGCTCTTGATATTCTCATCTAGTGGCAGATTCAGCTTGGCAGCTCCTGATTCGCTGAGCTGCCTGATGCCATGATTCTTGATGTTTCTGCTTTTGGTATAATTTGGCTTGGCAGCTCCTGATTTGCTGAGCTGCCCAATGCTGTGGTTCTTGATGCTTCCACTTTTGGCATAATTTGGCTTGGCAGCCCCTGATTCACTTGGCTGCCCTTTGCTGTTGCCATTCTCATTGCTTAGTTCATCAGACTTCAGGTTGGCGGCCTTTGATTGGCCCAGTTGCCATTTATGTCAGCCCTTGCCACCTTTGCTCTGAGGTTTTGTCAATTTATCAGCATCTGATTCATCAGAATGCCATTTATAAGGATCATTACCCTCAAACCCTACACTTTTATTTATATTATCTATGTTACTAAGAGCCCCAATCCCCGCCTTAGGGGGTCAGGGCTATGTGGCAGTCAGGCAGCGCCTTGACCATCACAGTCTGTTAGTAGAGATCACCTTAATAGATATTAGTTGGCTAGACTCAAAGTTTATATAAAGATAAAATATAGTACTCTGGACTATTATATAGCCTAGTAGAATAATTGGTGCTATTTTCACATAAATCTTTATATAATCCATGATAATAATTAAATATATAAAAAATATAACATACAACAAAATTAATTTACATCTATATGCAAGATAAAAACTTTACTTTATAATGCAGATTATATAATAGTAATAAAAATTTTAGCTGATGTTTTTATAAAACAGGCTATAGGTGTTGAACTATAAAAACTTAGTTTTTTAAAAATTATAAGAAGTATGCCTTTTAGATCTACTAATCAAATACCTGATTTGTTTACTGTTATGATTCTGATATGACTAAACAATAAGCCCCAAATAGCTGCAGCAGATTGGCTAAAATCTGTCAACAATAAATTAATAATGTATAATTATTCAAGCGCCTTGAAATAAGGTGATACTGAGCCAGAAAAGATAGTTATTGGATTGCCTCCAAATAAGGTGATAAGTTGATATATACTTATGAAAAAATATTTACTAGATTGCCTCAAACTAAGGCGATAGTAAATTGAAGAATAATAGACTCTGCTGGAGACTTTAAGAAACAAGATTGAACCAAAGAGAATACGGTGATAAGGAATAGCCTAAGAAAAAGGGTCAGTATTTAACATTTTTCGTTGATATATAAGCGAGACTAGAATATTGGAGAAGGAGGGTTTTTGTTAGGAAGGAGAGAGCAGAGCAAAAAGGATATGTCATTAATAGTAAAATTAAATAAAGTGGTGTGGTAAAAGCTAATTTGCTTCATATTTATTGAATTCCTTAAGTTTGTCTCAAGGACCAGAAGACTCCATATTGTCCATATGTTGCTCAGTGGGATCAACCCTGTACATACCTTAAGGTTATATCAACTACATCACCAATATTATAACAGTGGTGCTCACTATAGGGGCCCATTGATCAACCACAAAAAAATAAAGAAAAACTCTCCAGTTGCTGACCATGTCACATCAGGCCTGCGTTGACAGGGATTCCTCATGGTAAACTGTTCTAGTCAAATATGCGGAACTTAAACTTGTTTTGGATGCAGTGTTCAAGAAGCAGGATAAGCTCCTTCAGGAGTGTAAAAAATTAATAAATCAGCTTGACAACGTGTTCAGCCAAATGTGGATCCTTGGACAACAAAACAAGCAGCTTGCTAATCACTGGATGACACTATTGAATGATTACATTGCGCAGAGCAAAAAACGAACAGCACCTCCCACCCTCAGCATCCTCATTGGGGTGGACAAAAAACATGGGCCCACTCAGGAAAATTTTATTATGATAATATGAGGCTGGGTACCCAGTTGAGGAGCCTTTGCCAAACCCACAGACAGCGTGAGCTACTCTGCCCATGATGGCAACCCCTGAGATGATTATGTCTCAGTGAACTAATTCTCTCAGGTGATAGCTTTACTGCCCACCAAAGGGATCCACGCCACCTCTGAAGCAGCAGACAAACTGTGCGCCGTTGGCCTTACCAAACCAGTGCTTCAAAGAGATACCGCCTATGGGTCATGACTAATTTCTCAGTATGCTCCAAAGGCTTGCAGTTGCAAGTGGGAGGAGAAGTTCTGTATTGATAAGCTGCCTCCATTATACTCCAATAAGAACATCCACATATTTTTTATATGATCAAGTTTGCGGTGTAAGGAACCTCAGATTGGTGCAAGGCTAAATTGCTGATATCCACCTTGGATGTTGGAAGTGTTAAACAAGTCACTTGCTATCTTCCAAGAAGTTCTGTTATATACTAAGAAGCTATGGATACTGTGCTGCAGTTGTTTAGAGGTACCACAAATGTGTTGCAAAAAATGCTGAGCTCTTAACCATTGGTTCCGTCATAATGAGACCCTTGCTGCATTTGATAAACAATTCATAGTGTAATCCCACATGCTAACTGTGACAGGGACTTTATCCAAAGCCAGTGTGGGAATTTCAATGACTTCTGCAGAGAAGCTATACTGCAAATTTTACAACGTCATGGCTCCAGTTTTAGAGGATGACGTACCCCTGCTCAAGTTTGTTCAATTTTTATGCCATCTATCCACTACCTTTACTCCACTCAATACAGATCTGAAACCTAATGCTGCTGTTGCTGAACCTTCTTATTTGAGGAAATCATCCCAGGCTGTTCAGATTCCGCCTAGTAACCCCCAGCCTTATTATAATTATGCGCCTCACCCTCAGACAAGTTATCCCCAGAAGTTTAACTTCCAGTCCAGACCTGTTTATGTCGATTGCCATCAGCCTAACTTTTGACTTGGACCTGTTTATGCTGACCATCAGCAGTTAAACTATTAGCCTGGGCCTTCTTATGCAAATCACTAGCAGTTAAACTATTGGCCTATATTATCCTACAATAAACAAGGATATGGGCCTATGGTGTATATTGTTTTGATTACAGTCACTCTGTGCACCTTTCCTGGAGTTGCCCCAACTGTCAGGTTCATTACATACAGCAGGATCAGTACCACCAGGGAAAAGATGGAGCAGAGTAGAGATGGGACCCTCCACCTCTGCTATCCCAACCCAAACGTCCCACCTGACCCTATTGAGGTATATTTAGCATAAGTCCCTCAGTATGATGACGAGTTTCTATATCAGCAGCCAGTTGGAGGGTAAATGTACTGACATGTGCACAATTCAAGGGGCGTGGTGGAAAAAGGACCTCAGAAGCAACTGAAGCATTACACCTGTCAAAATTTCAAACAAATTTATCCAGATGAACTGGTACCATCCTCAGATGTGTCTTCCATGAAAGGAGTAAACGTCACCCTCCCAGTGGACGTTATTGCCAAAAAATACCCTAAAGTTAGTGAGGGGATTTTGAGCTTCCTTGGAAAAAGATTCTTTATATGTCCACATATTAAACAGTCAAAGTTTTCTTAACATGAGTGTAATCTGTGACATTTTTGTAGCAAAAAATTTAGTCTGCACTATAATAGATACATGAGCCCCATTTAGCATAGTTTCATAAAGTTGGTTGCAAAGTTGACATTAAAATTTGATTAGAACATCAAATGATGTATGGGACCACTGGAGCGGAAAACACTGTTTCTGACGGAGCATACACTACAATACCTTTGCAATTTTATATTAATTGTCAATGTATCTCTGGCAATAGTGTTATTGAACAGCAATTCTGACTGTTATTTAAACTGTTTTCATGTGACATTTTGGGGCTGTTATTGATATGACAGAGGAGATCTATGAAATTTTAGGGCATTGGATACCCAATTATTTTACCTCTAGTGGAGCGCCAAAGGATCCAGTGCATATGGTACATATCAACCTTGCTTATAGGGATGGGGTGATTCTGGTTTGCTACAAATGACTAAAAAAGAAGACCTGGGCCCTCCTCCAGCAGATATATGAATATCAAGATATGCCTCTCAGAGCTGCTAGATCTATATCCATCCCCTACGGACACCAAGTAATAGTAAACATTAAGTTATGGATGGAAGTATCAGCTGGGCTTTATGGGGATGTCATTGAGCCTTATCAGCAATCACAGCTTGAGCCTCATGTGGCTCCAGGCATTTTAAATGGGAAATGGGGGAAATCAAGGTTTTACTAACAAATCAATATAAAACTATTACAAGCCTGCCAACATCAGATAGTGGTGCATTTACACTTGGCCCCTGTTGAGGAGGTCCTTTGGTATCATGTTTTTGGGTTGCTGGATAGATTTTGTTTACCTGTCAAACTGCATCCTGGCGATATGGCAGTGGTACTGCATGAAAATTTAATGAGTTTATTGGAAGAACAGAAGGATCAGGTGATAGCTTTATCTCAAAAATATAAGGAGATTTTTTGCTGTCAACAACCACGATTTATGGCGTGCTTAGGGTTGGTCCATCAATTGGACACTGGGGATCATTCCACCAACAGGCTTGGCTAATCTGCCAATTTGAGTGCAGCTGAACAAGTAGTTACCAAGGAAATTGATAAGATGTAGAAGCAAGGTTTGCTTGAACCATCAAAGAGTCCGTGGGCTTCACCCAGTTTAATTTTAAAAAAGAAGGACAGTACCAATTAGATAGTGATAAACTACTGGAAGCTAAACAGTATCACCAAAAAGGACTCATATCCCTTACCACGGATTGACAAAGCTTTGGATCAGTTAGTAGAGGCTTTTTAGTTCTTGGCAATGTATTTGATATTGGTTTACTAGCAAATTGAGTACTGCGGCAGAACAGGAGAAATGAGCCATAATCACATCCAATAAGTTTTTTCAAATGACATAATGCCTCAAGGGCTGTTTCACCCTGGTTACGCTCCAACAGGCTATGGACACCATCCTTGGCGACCTGAAGCTGTCATGCGTTCTCATGTACCTCAACAATATAAATGTCTTCTCCTGAATGTTTTCTGAGCATCTTACCCATTTGAAGATGGTATCTTGCCAGCCTGCTAAGTCAACTTCAAAATTAAGCCCCATAAATGCCACTTATTCAAGAACAAACTGGAGTACCTTAGGTTTGTGGTAGACGAAAGGGGCTTAAACCGCAGCCAATTAAGGTATATACTATTTAGAAAATGACTCTGCCAAGCAGCAACCGCAATGTACAAGTATTTTTGGGGATGTTTGGTTACTTCTGACGCTTTATCCCCAACTTCAGCTGTATTGAAGGTTCTCTGTTTGAGTTACTAAATAAGGATGCCATGTTCAATAGATGGAACCTTGATAATGCTCCCTGATGCACTTTGGACATCGTTAATAAGCGCCAGTGCTACATTATTAAAATTCTAATAAAGAGTTTATAATTCAGATGGATGCATCTATCTCTGGGGTTGAGGCAGTTTTATCTCAGGATGAAGAAGGGGAGGAGCACCTTGTTGCATACATCAGTCATAGCCAGTTCTTTCACAAATGAAATTATACTGTGGCTGAGTGGGAGTGCTTGGCAGTGATCTATGCGTATAAGCAATTCAGGGTGTACTTGCATGGAGTAAAGTTTACAGTAGTAACCAATAATACTTCATTATGCTGGTTGCAGAAATTCAGAGAGACTGAAGGGTGGCTGGTCCAATGAGCTCTCAAACTGCAGGCTTACAATTTTAAAATACTTCACAGACCTGGAGACAAACACTAAAATGCAGAATTCCTATTACAATTACCCTCTATTGTCATTATGGCGGATCTCAGTGATGTAATGTAAATAAATTGATCATCAGCAGATACAATGATGAACCGCATCAGGTTATAAAGGCTTTAAATGAGATGCAAGCCAATACCTTCCAGCGAAATTTGGAGAGGAGCAAACGATTTTAGATTAATAGTAAAATTTCCGCAACCCTCAGCATGTCCTAGCATTATTATGAGCGCACATAAGGAAGTTGGACATAGTAAGTTACGCAAGAAGTTAAAGTTGTTGCAACATCAGTATTATTAGGAGAGCATGAACTTTGATGTTCTTGAGACAACTTCCTGCTGTCACCAGTGCCAAGTGGAAAAGCCGTTCCACCAGAAGACCTTGTACTGGCTAATGTAACTGCATTTTTCCAGGCATACATATCCATTGATGTTGTTAGGCACTGCTGATGGGAGCAAACTGGTCTATATACATTCTGGTGGCGATTGATCACTTGACCAGGTGGGTGAAGCATGGGCAATGCAGGATTTTTGGGGTGGTCACAGTATCTAACTTCATAATTGAATGCATAAGCCTGCAACATGGCTACTCAAGTTCATCCTTACTGACTATGGAACAAACTTCACCTCTCACATTCTTCCAAAGCTAAACGAGCTGATAGCAATCAGTGGGGTCTGACAACCACAAACATTTCTAGTCCAACAGTATGGTTGAGCAAGTTAATGGGACCAAGGTGAACATACTCTGGAGATTGGTAACATATTGACCTTCAGATTGGAGTTTTCTCCTTTCCACTGCTGCATTCACCTATAACATTAGCTATCACTTTGCGCTGAGGAAAGATTACATTTAAAATATTATATGGATGGCACCCAGATCTTCCTGAACTTCTGCATGCCTGAGTAAAAGATACCAGCAAAATGGTCCACAACATATATGACTAACCTGGAAAACACTTTAATCAAGTTGCAAACCTAAGCTTACTCTTTCAGCTTGACCAAAAAGATAAAGAATCATGGTACCAATTGGGATCATTGGAGCGGGATAGATTATATCAAAGAAGGAGAGCTGTTTCTATTTCATGACCAGCATGGGTTCAGTTAGAAGCATAAGTTGGCCAACATTTTAATTAGTCTATTCAAGATAATTGAGAAAATGGATATTGATGCCTACACTATCAAGGATCCAGCGAGCAGTCAAATCAAAATTCAAGTTAACACAAAGTGTCTTTGGGCATATAAACAATAGGAAACTTATTGTCCAGTCAAGGGGGTAATATTGAGATCCTTATTTTTGGATGAATGCCTCAAATAGCTGTGGCGGATTGGCTAAAATCTGTCAACAATAAATTAATAATGTATAATTATTCAAGCGCCTTGAAATAAGGTGATACTGATCCAGAAAAGATAGTTAGTGGAGTGCCTCCAAATAAGGTGATAAAGTGATATTGACTTATGACAAATATTTACTAAATTGCTTCAAACTAAGGAGATAGCAAATTGAATAATAATAGACTTTGCTGGAGACTCTAAGAAATAAGATTGAACCAAAAAGAATATGGTGATAAGGAATAGCCTAAATAAAAGGGTCAGTATTTAACATTTTTCGTTGATATATAAGCGAGACTAGAAGATTGGAGAAGGAGGTTTTTTCAGAATTGCAGATGACCTCATAGTCCAACCCTTTGACTGAATATGAGATTTGACAATTATGTTATAATCTTAGAGGGTTGGCAATAGTGGATGACTGATGAGAATATCGTTGGGTGGAATCCTTAATGATATTAGAAGTTGTTGACTATAAATTATTGTTGGGTATCATCACCAGATGTTAATTGAGGCCACCAACAGATGATAAATTCAGTGGGAAGCATCCCCTGATGCTAATTAAGGCTGCTGACAGATGAAAATTTTGTTGGGAATCATCACCAATGGAATTAAGCAATAATTTAATATTAGAATAATCCCAAATAGTTGAATTATAGGGAATCATTCATAGCAGAACAGATTAGGGTTGTCAGAAACTACCAAAATGTTTGAATGCCGGAGGAAGAGTGGAATCGTCATCAGCCAGAACAATCAGTTTCATGTACCTAATACCAATTGTTTGATCCGCTGAACGCCTGAGATTATGCTGCCTAAAAAACCTAAGGCAACAGTACCCGATGAGATTTGGTGCCTAGCACTAAGGGTCAAAACCAGTATAGGAGCGCAAATATTCTCATTGGACAGCTGAAAAGTTTGTGCCAATTCTAACTATAAAAAACCCAAAATAATTCTCTAATAAAATTAGATTCAACTTGATATTAGCTTAGTTGTTTAACAATGGTTGTTTAACATTAATTTTAAGAGAAGAGTGCAAGGATCAGATATCCTTAAGTTGGCAATATCAAAATCTCCGCTTGGCTCTGCAAAAAGGGAATAGGGAAAGTGTTTCCTACCAGAATATCTTCAAGAGGAAAAAGCACCAGTTTAGCGTTGGACTTTACTCTCAACGTGGCTTTTGGGTAATCAACCTTAATAATAGTCTCCATACTATTATAGCCCCAGTCTATCAAAATTACTCAAATAATCAACGTCAGGATCCACAAATCTGTGCAGTTGAAATACAGGGCTGAAAAGTGAGCAACTAAACCCAAGACTTTAACAGGGTTGTTGGTAGGAAGGAGAGAGCGGAGCAGGAAGAATCTGCTATTTATATTAAATTTAAAAAAGTAGTGTGGTTGAAGCTATTGCTTAATATCTATTACATCTTTAAGTTGTCTTGAGGACTGGCAGTCTCCATATTGATCATCTGTTGCTCAGTGGGATTGACCCTGTGCAAACCTTATGGCATATCTTAACTATATTGTCAAAATTTATAACAGAGGGTTACACTTTCCGCCTTTAATCCTATGATTGATACTCTTCTCATAAAATTTCTCCACCTTAACTGAGGGGGAGTCCATTAATCTAGTTGTGAGTAGTTCACTGATGAAGACCCTTATAAATACTGCCCTTGGAAACAACCATTCTCTACTGAAGATGGAGAAGTGTTTCAAGTTTTCATTTTTTAGCACTAGTTGTCCCAACCCAAAAAGGGGATATTCACGCATCTTCAAAGTTATACCACTTTTTTTGTGAAATTTGAGGTTTGACAGGGGGTAGCACAGTATATTAAATAACTATTTTCAAAAAATTGCTACAGTTGAATACTTGGGGACGCCACTATAGATTTACACCTTAAAACCCATCTTTAAAGATGGAGGCATCTTTAATAGACACACCTTTACTCTCAGGGGAACTCTGGGTTGGTTTAATTAAGCCCCATTTTTAATTATTAATTCATCTTATAGCTTTTCCCATTCCATAACTACTTTCAGTAGAATGATGTAAAACATTAATAAAAAAGGAGTCTTGCCATTTTAGTAATGGATAGCAATGTGCAGCCAGTTATTGGATTTTTTATGGAGCTACAAACCCATGTCAGGGCCAAGGGTTTAGCTCACTTGTCCATTTTTAATTATAGGACAGGAAACCAGAAGTTTATGGGTGCTGGATTAAACGTTTGCTTTTTCTTTGGCCATAAAGTCTTTTCTCAGGTTAACGTCCCTGGAGTCATATATCCTAACTATTAGATTTTCCCTAAATTATAGAGTAGGCCAATTTTGACCTAAAATGGCAAAGAAGAGAGCTTCTTTATTTGCTTATAATCGAAATTATAAGAGAGATCATGGAGGTTACCCAGTCTATTTCAAGCGGTCCAAGATAAGATCCTTAATTGTTATAAATTGGGGATTCTGAACCAGACTTAGTCATCTCAGTCAAACATGATTTGCTTGCCACATAAATTGGGCTTTAACTTCAGTATTAGTGGGTTTTGGAAAAATTAACGTGTGACCACATTAGTTGGGGATTGTCCCTTATGTCAAGATGGCTGGAAATTCGTTGAAAATTATCCCCAATAATGGTTACAGCTACTTTGATGGCTTGAGTTCGATTCCTATCATTTACCTCATATAAATATCCAATTTGGGTAGGAACTATGACAACGTCCCCCTCTAAATTTTGGCGTAGGGGGAAATGGATGAAGAAAATGACTATGTACGCGATTTACCACAGTACCCTGAATGACCTCTACAATTGAATGTCTGTTTCCCCACTTATAAATGACTTTGTAGGGCCCCAACCAGTTGGTGCCCATTTTGTTATCATGATCTCCCTACTGATGGTGGTAGAAAAGGACTAGGTCACCCTGCTGGAAGGTGTGCAGAAGTTCATGTTTATCATTAAAATGACTTGTTTCTCTACTCGGTGTAGCATATAAGTTCTTGGAAGCTAGAGCCTGGAGTCAGAATATTCCATTGGCAATGCTTTGCATAGTAGCTTCAAGGGCATCAGGTAAAGCTTGATCCGAGATGGCCTGCACTTTAGAAGGAAACTGAAAATTTATTTCATACAAAGCCTGGATGAGCTACATCTTAATTATTTGGTGATAGCTTATTCTATAGGCCAGAATCGCACTAGGCAAATATTGGAGCCAGTGAAGAGGGCCGGTTGTGGCCATTTTCAAAAGGGTGACAGTAAGGGTACCAATTTGCCCGCTCTAACATTTCATCATTTGAAGGATGGTATGGAGCGGAAAATACATGGGTGGATCCCATCAGTTCAGCTGAGAATATTCACCAGCAATGATTGGAAGTTTTGACTATTAGTAAAGGAAATCATGTTAGGGCACCCATGCTGGGGGATAATCTGATTATATAAGAATGTGGCGGTAGCTTTTGCCAAAGTGGATGGTAGTGGCACAGCTTTGATCCAATTAGATGATCCACGGCTAGAAGGAGGAACCAATGACCATTAGAGGCTCGAGGGAGAGGTCCCACAACATTAATGCTAATATTATGTAAGGGTTCACAAGGTGGAACCACTGGATATTGAGATCAGGGCTTAGGTCCATCTTGGCTTTTATATATCAGGTAGGATTTAATACATTTTGGATAGTAACAAACATTACTTTCCAGTAGTACTGAGCCTTGAGCCACTGGTAGGTATTTTGAATTCCCCTGCGGCTAAATTGCAAATGTCCCTTCAATATAAAATCAGTTTGAGCTAAAAGTTGTACATAGGGCAACCATTCTTGGGACATGAGTTTGTACAGTTGGCCATTTTTGACTTAAAAGTCGCCGATCTTTTTGCTAATTCCTTCTTGAAGGGTCATGGATATGTCTTTCTAAAAATGCAATTAAGTTAAGAAGTTGTAAAGTCAATCCTCTTCAGGGTCAGCTAAAGTTAATATGGGAAGCCAGGATAGGCAATCCACGTTTTGGTGTATTGGCCCTGTTCAATGAATATAAGAAAGTTGTATTTTTGAAGATTTAAATCCTATTGGGTTAAACTCCCATTGGGGCCTTTCATTTTCTGTAGCCATTTCAAGGAAGCATAGTCAGTAAAATTGGTGAAATGTTTCCCATATAAATAAAGTTAGAAATGCTTAATAGCCATTAACTGCCAAACAATAACATTCCATAGTGCCATAGTTGCTTTTGTATCTGATTAGAATGTTGCTATAGTTGGCAATATGATGGTCGACTAATTTTCTTCATGCTGCAATAGTTTGGATCCCATGGATATAATTCTAGCTTTAGTAAAGAGGAGAAGAGGTATGTCAAAATTAGGATGTATAAGTACTGGAGAGTTGGAGAGAGATGCGTAGCAGGTCAAAGGCCTGCTGTTGTTCATCTTTCCACTGAAATATTGCACCTTTATTCAGTAAATAAGCTAGAGGCTCATAGGTGTCAGCAAAGTGTTGAATAAACTGACGATAATATCCCACCTTTATCAAAAAGTTCTTGTACGTCTTGTAGGGATTTAGGGGACATTTTGGAAATGGCCAGGACCTTTTTGTCCATCAGGATATTTCAGCTTTACTTATCTTATGGCCCAAAAATCCAGCTCACTCTGAAAGAAAGAACATTTAATTGGCTTTAGTTTTTACAAAAATTTGCTGAACCGCTGAAAGACTTGCCTAAAGTGATATAGGTGCTTGATAAAGGTTCTCAAAAAATGTAATTATGTTGAGATAAACTAGCACACAAGAACGTAGTAAATCACCCAAAAGTCCGTCCATGGCGCATTGGAAGGTAGCAGGGGCAGTACATAACCCCTGCGACATTTGAGTGGGCTCAAAAAATCCTTCACTTGATATGAGAGTACATTTGTAATGATCATTCGGCAATAAATCAACTTGCTATCACCCAATGGCAAAATCCATAGCTGAAAAAAGTGGGAACTTGATGTTAATTTTTTTCATAACAGGTTGATTCCGCCAAGTTGGTTTACAAAGGGTATTAGCCACTGAGAAAACAAAATTGGATGATATGCAGATTGCTGACTATTCATAAAAACTGATATATAATATATGGAGCAACCACACCAATCAACACTTTATTATAATCTAATCAAAGCAGACTTATCTGCTGACTACATAAAAACCTCACCCTCTCATTGCTCCACTCAACTCTTATCTTGGTATTACAAGTTGAATTTATCCTCAGATTAGTAATCTCCTATTTGTTCCCTTTTAGGAGTTTTTGTCTATCTCAGGTTTCAGTGGAATTACCCTTGGTTTGCCAAACTATTGATACTTTGATCAATTCACTTTATTCAATATAACTTTTCTTCTCAATTTCAAGGCTCGCCTCAACTCTAATTTCTGTTCCACCAGAATATATAGCTTATCATCCAGTCATATCAACTTCTCAACATTATCCCCCTTTTGATTGGATGATAAGCTCTTATTTCTTATATACTTGAAGGAACTTTGCATGAACTCATTTGATAATCTGACCACCCGCAGGTTCTTTAATGGTGTAAGAATAAAAACCAGTCTTCTTGATTATAAATGACCAATCCCAGATGTTAGAAGCTTGTTCTTCTGCCAAAATCCATGGTGGTCATGGAACAAGACATGATCTCCTACAGCAAACTGTGAAAGTCCGCTACATCTCTTCTGGTCAGCCACTTGATCTTGAATCTTTTTAGCAAAACTGGTAGAATATGCTTCCATTTGTAGTTTGATCAGCGTCTCCATTAGATTTATCAAATACCGCTGCAGCTATACGCTGCCAGTGTCCTCTACACACAAGTAAAGCAGGGCAGGTAGAGCCAGATGTCTACCATAGAGCATTTGGAAGGGACACTTGCCAGTGGATGAATGATAGCTGATATTATATGCAAACCCAGCAGTGGGTAGGAGGGTACTCCATTCAGAGGGTCGTAATTCACAAGCTCACGGAGTATGTTCACCAATGTTCCGTTGACCTGTTCCACCATTCCATTCTATAGCAGATGCTAGAGTGTAGTCAAGACCCCGCGGATTGCAATCAACTTGTTAAACTTGGGCAGGATATGTGAAGTGAAAATTGGTTCTAATGTCCTTTAAGATGAACTGCAGACAGCCATGCCACTTTATAACAAACTCCATTTAAAAAGGCGGTGGTGACATCACTCAAGTCATTAATCGCCCTGGCTTCCACACATCTCGTCATGTGATCAATTGCCATAATTATATATTTAGATTGGTTTGCGCCAGTTGGCAGAGGCCCCACTACATCAAGGGAAACGGTATTCCAGGCGAACTGAGGCTTAACCAGCTGGTAAGTGGTTTTCTTGTGGAAAGGCTTCTACACTTGACACTGATGACAAAAGCTTACCGTTTCCAGCATGTCATAATGTATGCTTTTCCAGTTTTAGCGGTGTTGCAAAAACTCTAACGTTTTCTGAAAACCACAATGTCATACCACCCAATGTGATCCATAATAATTTCGGTTCTAGGGGAAGGTTTAAGGAAACTTAGTGTTAAGTCCCCAATCCGCTTATATAGTTCCCCATTGCATAGGGAGTTATCCTGCCTAAGCCTATCTAGCACTTTAACAATTTGTGCGGCTCATCATAGTATTTTACACCACCATCTTCTCATACATAATGTCAGCCAAATCCGCTGTGATAGCAACTGTTGGTAGTCATGAAAGACAATCCGCTTTTGATGTTTTTCTCCCAGTAGATGTACAATCTTGAAATCATACACTTGGAGCTTCAACACCCATCACGCGAGCTGTACTTCAGATTCATGAAGATTTTGCAACTAGCGCAAGGATGCATGATCCATTACTACTTGGAATTTCACCCTATGTAGGTATACTCAAAACTGTTTATATGCATAAATTACTGCTAAGCACTCCTGCTCAGTAACAGTGTAATTTTGTTCATATCAGTTTAGACTTTGACTACAGAATGTGACAGGGTGTTTAACGCTGTCATCATCCTTCTAAGATAATACTACCACTACAGCGGATAGTGATGCATACGTTTGTACTATAAATTGTTTTTCATAGTTGGGGTTATGCAAAATGGGTATTATCGTCAATGCAGTTTGTAAGACATCAAGAGCATTTTGGCATCGTTCCATCCATTCAAAGGTTGCATCTTTCTTCAACAACTCAAAGAGTGGTGCCCCAATAAAATCAATGTTAGGAATGAACTGCCAGTAGTAACTAGCCATCCCCAAGAACACTTGGATATCCCGTATATTACCTGTCTGGGTCATCTTGCTTATCACTTCCACCTTTGCCAGCTGCAGTTTGAGCCCTTTTGAATTCACTAAGAACATAGGGTATTTTAATTGTCTTTGAAAAAGTGACACTTCTGAGGCTTGATCTTGATACTAGCATCAGTGAGTCAGTGGAACATTTGTCCAGATGGTCAAGATGCTCTGTAAACATTTGTGAGAACACGTTGATATCATCAAGGTAAACTAAAATGCAAGACAGCTTCAGATCGCCAAAATTATATCCATAGCACGCTGAAACATAGCTGGGGCGTTGCACAACCCTGTGGCATTTATGTAGGCTGAAATAACCCTTTCAAAGTGAGTATAGTGCTTTTCTCACATTCTGCTGATGGAAATTTGATCTTCCAGTGCCCCAATATCAAATCCATGGCGGAAAGTTAATTAGGCCCTCCAAGTTGATCTAATGCATCATCAATCTATGGAATGGGATAGGAATCTTTGTTATGCAATTGAGCTTTTGATAGTCAATAACCACCTGGTTTGTGCCTTCTTTTTACTTTACAATAAGCACTGACAATGCCCACGGACTCTTCAACGGCTCTTACATCAATTGTTTGATCAATTTATCTACCTCATTGGAGACAACCTTTTCACCATTTTGAGTGCCAAATAGACCGCAATCAAATGGGAGGGTGATCCCCATATCTACCTGATGCACTACCCCTTGGGCGCACCACAAGTCATGATCATCAGATGCAAAAATATCTCAGTATTTTCAAATAAGCTGTCACCTTATCATTCTATTCCTCCAACATCTAGTTAGAGCTTCCTTCAGAAATACTGCCACTATGCCAAATAATGAAAAAGCTGGCAGACTAAGGTCCTCCTAAAATCCAAAATCATGAACACAATGAACCTCAGCAATAGGGCCAAATGTAGATAAGCCACCACTTAGTGCCTTTGGATCATCATTGAATCCTTCTGTAGGTTTGCTAGCAATATCTTCACTTATTCACTTCCTGGTAGCATAGCCCTAAAACCACATGGGGTTCAAGCCACGATTGCTGGTGGGGCTCCACAATGTCCTAATATAGCCCTTCAGGGATGTCTATTTTGAGCTTTATTCCTATTATGCACTGGTTCCTAGAAGGTATGCTCAAACTGCTCGCTGCTCATAGCGGAATACCTTTATACTCATAGATCTGGTTGTGGAGGGCTCTGATCCTCCGCTTCATTTGCTGATATTAGACAGAAATCACCCCATCACTATACGCCAAATTGATCTGACTGGAGTGGAGCAGATCCATTGGGATTCAACTAGAGGTAAAGTAAATAGGAATCTGTTGTCCTAAAATACTAATGGTTTCTTCTGCCATTCAACCACAGCTTTAGATTGCATCATGAACGCAGCACCAATCAGCATATTTTAGTTGTTATTTAACAGAACCACCACTGGTGTGGAAACTAACTGACCCAAATATTAGAGGTAACTCTCTGTAAGCTCCTTTGGACAAAGTGATCTGTGCCCCCGCGGTCCAATAAACTACTCTGTGATCCACATCAGGCTTCAGAGGAAGCTTAGCCACGAGCTTGGTGGAAATTATATTAACTGGGGCACCAGTATCTATATTAGCTCGGATTTTTGTGTTCTGAACAAAGATATCACAGTTGGTGCACTCCAAATAAGAACTAATGGTGTTTATTATGTGAATGTCCAAGGGCTTTTTGTTACCAAGGAAAAAGGATATACCCGTAACAACATGAGGATACTCCTGAGCGATTTTTTGACTGGAATGGCTATGTTAACACCGACTAGGGAGGCAACGTCTGTTGAGGGTCCAGCATTACTGATGCCATTTTTTTCCAGTATTTACCACGTGTACAGCTTCTGCACATCACGACAGAACTTAGAGCCTGAAGGGAAATAATCACTCTCTTGAATGGAAGCTGAGGTATCCACCAGAAGCTGTTGGTATAACAAGTCTTCAGCCTGGGTTCTGAGTTCAAACAAAGAGACTCTTTCTGAATCGTTAGGAACAATTAAATAAAATTTAGTGGATGTAGAGCGTCCCATCTCTACTATGGTCGAGTTTTTCCCTGCTCAATCACATCAGATGACACCACATACACATTCTGGTTGCCTGGGCAATTAATCTCATAATGCCCTTTTTGTCCGCATGAGAAGCAAGCATTCAGAAAGGGCTCACGTCTATAGGTTGCAACGGAGGTATGGGTTAAAAGTTAGAAAAAGTATAGAATTAGGCCGGGAATGGGGCAGCTGAGCATACAGAGGGCGAAAAGGATCCGCTGACATATAAGGTGGACAAACATTCCTAATGGCTTATAACTGGGTTGTTGCTGTCCATATCCCAAGTAGTATGCCGCGGCGGTAGCAGGAGCCTTCCACTCAACATTGGGTTCAATTTATGTGGTGGAGAGATGAAGTAAAGTGTTCATGATTCAATTAAGCCTTACATCTTCATCCAGTATGTGAGATATAGCATTATGAAATTTTTGGTAGGTTTGAATGCCGCCACCATTGCTATGCCTACATCCTTAGCAGATAAAATGTTTGCTCCTACTTACTCATGTTCTTCCACTGTGAATCGTTCAGTGAACTCCAACAGGGACTCGTTTCTGTGGAACTGTATGGTCATAAAGTTGGCCTTCCGCGGTGCCATCTTAACCACGCCCCAAACAATTTAATAACAGTTGCTTTTACCTCTTGATAAAATATAAAACTTTTTGGAGGTAACAGGAGACCTGATCAGCTCTCTCCACGTCCAAAATGGACAGTAACAGCTTCACTTTCTGTCAATCTGAGGCCCCTTCCATGGCAAATTCAGATCATTTAAAATACCCATGCATATCCCCATCATGACTGAGAAGCGTAACTTCTCTATCTGAACAAATTACCTCATTCTGGGCTCCAGTCATGAGGAACAGCCAAAATAGGTTCCGAATGACCAGGGGAAACATCCCCTTGTGAACTAGCGTATGGACAAGCAGATTGAGGTGCATCTGCTGAAGTGAACTCAGAAGAAGTTGGGTTGCGAGAAGGGACTGCCATGACCCCCAAGGGATACTCGCTGGCCAATCAGTAGCATTCCTCTTCCAACTCGCCACTTACTGCACCTTTTCCCCCTGTCCCAGCTTGTTCAGCATAAATGGTCGCTGATTATTCGTTCAGCTTTAACCAAGTAACACTGACACTGGCCATATTGCACCTTCTGTTGAAGTGTTTTATAATAATTTTGCAACTTGCAGCAGAATTCTCACTTGGAATCCAGCTTACACTCCACTGACTGAAGCTATGAGAGAACGTCCTCCACTGTTCTTTGCATTCTTGCGTGCATCAAACCAGTGTCACGTGCTTGTCAGTTGGCGTCATCTACTTGATTGATGAGGGCAGCTCGCTCTTGCACCGGCTCCTTGTTGGCCTGTTAAAGGGTATCTAATCACGCTAGCATATCCGCATATCTACCATCTTGATAAATGGAAGGGTAATTGCTCAACTGCAATCTTCATGACTAATGAATTCCAATGTGTAACCCAACACAGCAATTGATGATATTTAAGGGGATGCTGAAAAAGAGTTGAGCGCATTGTCAGCCATCCGCTGATTACTCCACTTGATGTGAAGTTGACTGAATTCAGCTGCCACAGAGTCAGCGTTATCCATAATCCACTGCTATTTCAGGGTTACCCTTTCCCTAACCTGAGCTATTGCGGCTCCAGGCGCTTCTGCTCATTCCTCCAGGTCCATCATAAAACGTTCTGTGTTGCTTCACAA
>JAKSZP010013767.1:0-48657 GCA_022478985.1 Massospora cicadina
ACAAATTGAGCCTAAGATACCAAAGATGAAATCCTGACTGATTAGAATGAGGAACTCACATAATTTCAGACGACCATTACTCAAAGAGGCACATGAGGTTATAAAGAAAGATGAAAAATCAAAAGTTTAAAAATCAAGAGTCTGTCAAACAATTGATCTTCTGTATACCAAGTCTAATCCAACATGATACACTCAATCTACATCTCTGTACTATCAAAAATATGCAAAAAAATCATTATGAAATTTGGAATGCAACGCCTGACCAAGAGCCTCCCATACAGATTTCCCCCTCTATTATCTTTATTATTAAACTTCCATTTGAGATTTATATTTGTATACGTGACATACATAGAACCCATATTATACTACAATAGAGTACGTTGTTAATTCTATATTTGTTTTGGTTTTGACTTATATAAGTCCGTTTTGCCATACTTACCATAGGATGGATACTCTAGCTTATAGGACATAAGCGGTGACTTGGAACCCTATTAATATAAATTATACTTGTCATGCATCTTAGCTTCAGTTATTGACTGTCAGGCTTCTTGGGGGATAGCACCATTGAGCTCATTAACTGAGGCCCAACAAGATGGTGCTCACTACAGGGGCTCAGCCAACGCTTAACAATACCTGCACTTCATTGATTGCACCATGGAAGATAACCCAATTGATAGTATCACCAACTGTGTGCACAACAGAAAAGATGAAGAAGATGACCAAATTGGAAGTCCGCCCGTTGTCACATTTAAAAAAGTTCAAAAAACCTATGGAGATTTCCAAATCTCGTCATATAACATGGATTTTGAGCAAGGAGTTCGAGACTTACTTTGTTGAGTCATTAATCTAGGAGTAAAAGACAGATACAAAAGGACATCCGCCATGGACTTGAATCTCATGAACCTGTATAAATCCAGTGCTCTCCAATAGAGCTATGGTGAAAGTGCAAATCTTTCTCGCTATATCCTGTGATTTGTACACCCTGCACTCTATCATATCTTTTATTTGGTAGGATCTATAGCGAGGAACTCCACCGTTATGTCAATACTCAAGGATCCTTATGGGTGGCTTATGAACAGGTATATAATTTAGCCTCACAAAGTATAGGGAATTTCCGCAATTTGATTGAAATGAACCATTCCTACATCGTTTATCTCCTAAACCAACTGGGGATTATTGATTCCTGTGTTATCAAGTATGTGGAGGAAGCTATGAATCTTCTCTGAAAGGACATCTCAGACTCTATGAGAAATACTAATATATTTCTCAACGCCTTCACCTAAGAGCTCTGAAGATAAGATATTAAAGCCCATGATGTTCTGACAGCTCAAACTTCTACTAGCCACCATCAGAATAAGAATAGAACACCCTCCTCAAGTCCAGGCTATAGCAAGCTCTAAAATCAATTGATGGGCTGGAGTCTCATCGAACCTCTGAGACTTCATCAGTGTCTCAAAAATTATTTCCTAAGTGTTCCTTGTCAAGCAGGATCTGGTATCCCGTGTGACTCAGGTGTTTACTCTTTCCAATACCAAGAACTCAACTAATTGGAGAGCAACATGACAGGCAAATCACCCAGTCAAGAAGACATTATTCAAGTCTACTGTCGCCTCAACAAAGCTGAGCAACTCTTTATCTCTTATAGAAGATCTGAGAGCCAAGACCAATAAGCCTCCTCCTATCACTGAATGAAAAGTGACGAAAGAGGAATTAAATCAATGAATTGGAGTATCAAGGTATGAGAACAAGCTTTTTCAAACTTACCACTCATCTGTTCTCCAACAAATTCATGGTCTGTACATCCACATTAGAACTTGGATAATGATAGCGACATCCTCAAAAGAAGAATCAACCTTCTGGGCCTTACACCAAGACTTACCCTGGAGGAAATGGAGAAACATCTCGATTTCTATAGGATTAAATAAATTGACTCGCACATCAGGTTAAACATAGTGACACACATACCAAATTATTGAATTGGACTCTCCTGGAGTACACATCTTTACAGGATTGGAGGCCACTGCGTGAGCTTACGTTCAAGTATAAGTTTGCACCTGGAAAAGGTTTTATTTAATCTTCCCTCTACATCTACAAAGCTGTGATGGAAGGTGTGCCTAATCATCAAAAGGTTAAGAATATTTATCTTGTTTAAGTTGTATGGCTCAATAGGTTATGGTTCCTCATATGGATGACCTGCATAACTGGAGAGAAGTGAATGAAGCACTCATCAAAAAATTTTGGGTTCAAGCTAAGCCTGAGTATGAAGAAACAGGCCTTCATGAGAATTGTAACACTCTGCAGAAAACTCTTACCAAATTTGCTGATCAATTCTATATTGAGGTGAAAATTCTGTTGACCTCAAATAAGCTTTCATTAGATGGTGCTATAGCCGCCATTGTTGCTGGTTTAAATAGTAACCTAACCTAGCCATGCATGTCACATATGTCAAATGAAGCTTCATTTCTGTACTCGACATTAAAAAAGTTCTGTTTGATATGGTTGCTATACACAAACCTGAGACCTTCTAAAAGGCTTCCACAAAATTCAGAGTGTATACTGTGGAGTTTAGTAAGGAGGAGAATCCAAGATGTAATTACTTCAAGAAGAAAAACCATATCAAGAATACGTGTTTTTAAGAAGAACCCTGCTCTTGCTGATCAGGGAAAAGGAAGGTTGACTTGGGATCAGGTTATCTAAAGCTTATTGACACAAAGTACCTAAAAGTAAAACATTGCCAGTTGCTCATCTCAAGCGCATTAATATGAATCTGGTGATGACCCTGAAGGGGGTTACAAGAACACAGGATAATATATTCTAGGCTCATCCGCTAAACTCTTCAGCCTAGACTGCTAGAATGCCAAAAATGTTGATGATGACCAGGTTCCTAAAGTCACTTACTCACTCAGGTTATTGAGTGCCCCAGAATAATTGATACAGCCAGTGATGTTGATCATTACCTTCTCCTGTTTATCTGACCCATCTCTAGCGTGCACAGTCTATTGGAGATCAAAAAAGAAGTATACTGAAACTGCCCAAAAAATCGATGCAAAGTTTTACTTTAAAAAGGTTTAGTCCTCCTGCCAAAGTTTGGAGGATCCATTACTAAGGTGGAAGTAGTGATTCAGAAGTCTGAGTTATGGCCATCTTGGATATAAACCCTATTAATGTTGTCTCATCCCAAATTATCAAGAAGATAAAGCTCGCCCCAGACCTCAAATACACTCAAGAGTAGATACTGCTAGTCTGAACAACACTGAGTGTGATGAGAGCATATTTATCTCTGCCAATCCAAGTTAGCAAGCTAGTTTTTACTTCTCCCGTAGATGTCCTTGACAATAGCTGGTATGATATACTTATTGGGATGTAATTTATGATCAAATACAAGGAAGTCATCAATCTAAAAGAATGATACTTATCATTCCTTCATTATGAAGTTCCCCTTGTATTGGGTAATAAAGTCTCCATCAGGGATTATTACTCTTGTTTAGTCAAGTACACATTTCCACTTTACCTTTGCATTGTACTACCTCAGAAAGAATTACGAATTAGCTATTTAAATTTGTAGATACAGCATAAGGAATACCATTTTATTCAATGAAGAGGTAAAATTAAACCTGTAGAACAAAGAGTGGTCTCTACCAACATACCCTGAGTATAAACCCAAACTTCTTGCTACATATTTCTAGATTAAATGTAGTAAGTAGGTTTGACCAAGAGTTTTATCAGGAGTCCTCAATCCAGCTTATCAGTGACTTTTGAGAAACTACTTGGAAACCTAACCAATCAAGATATTCAGTCAAGAAACATCAAGGAATTTGGTAAGGTCAATTATTTCCCATCAATTAAATTGACAAAGTACATTTTATTGGTACTCACCTTAAAATTTGCCTACCAACCAATAATTTAATTTGTGCTATCCCTTAAGTCCAGATATCTGACAAGTTAATTAAAGAGGAACTTGAGAAAGTGCATCAATTGATTAAAAAACATCAAGATGTTTTATCCACGTCAGATGTCAACTATGGTCACATGAAAAACTGGACACATAGTATTAACGTCGGAGATTCAACCCCTAAACAATCTTCCATACAGGAAGTCAAAGGTAGAGAGTAATACATGAATACTGATCTCAAGTAATTAATGAATGCTATATTACTTGCTCCCACTTAAAGTCCATTGTCATCCCCACTGTTTCTTATAAAGAAGATGAATATGGTCACAGAATAGTGATGGATTACAAGAAGCTAAACAGCCTTACTAAAAAGACAGCTACACAATTCCACAAATTGAAGATACTTTGTCCTGATTTCTCAGCTCAAGTTTAATCTCTGTGATGGATCTCGCAGCAGCTTTTGACAGATAGATCTATCACCAGAAGACCAAGGAAATTGCGCGTTGATATTAACAAAAGGATTATTTCAATTTACCTAAATCCCTCAGGGATTATGAAACACTCCTGACTCATTTCAACGGGTGATGGATCACATCATGCAAGATCTTAAACCAAGCTGTGTTGTTATGTACCTATAAGACATAACGGTTTTTCAAAACCTTACTGATCATCTGGCCCACCTCAAGTCATTTATTCGTCTGAGCGAGAATCACAAAAAACTTGAAAAATATACCTGTCCAACAGGAATTGGAAATTTTAAACACTCCATATCACAGAAAGTAATTCTTCCTTTGCATGCTATGAATGAATTAAACTTCAAATGCTCATATGAAGAGCCTTCAAGACTTACTGATATTCTTAAGAATGGTGTACTATTACCATCAATTCATCCTTAATTTTTCTCAACTCGCTAAACTCTTGTCTGTTTACTTGCCAAAAAACCCCTCTCATGTGGGGGAGAGAAAAGAACTTTTATTTGAGTCAATGAAGTGTTTGTTGAAAAGAAGACAAATTCTATGCCATCTAGACTATGGGAAGCCATTCATCCTGTTTTCAGACGTCTTTGACTTAGCCATAGGCGCCATTCTCTCGCAATTGGGTATGAAGGCATTGATCACCCGATGTACTATTTCAGCAAAATTTTCCAAAGCTGAGCAAAAATTATAATGTCATAGAGAAAGAGTGCTTGGCTTTTTTCCTGGAAGTGAGACATTTCCGGCCCCTTTTGTATGGTATAAACTTTACAGTTGCTACAGACCACTCTTATTTAATGTGGCTGCAAAACATGAAAGATCTGACAGGAAGGCTAGCCCGCTGGGCTCTCAAAAATTCAGCACTATGACATGTATATTGTCAATTGGGCTGAAACAAAGCACATGAATGTAATTGGAATGACCAGAATGCCACTTTACATTTATATAATTTTAAAGCCAAATGGCTACATAACCGACTCATGAAGCCAGGCTCTTGGGAGGATAGAGATTAAATAGTTCAATAGATGCTAAAATGACATGATTGAAATACAAAGTTCTCGATAAATTACTTATAAGAAATTCAGAACTGACTGGCTACCTTACTTGTGATCTTTATAATGGGTACCCTTTGTAATGGAGTCTCACAATACCTTAGGACATAGAGGAGCCAGGAAAACTTACAATTGGATCAAGTATCACTACTATTGAGAAGGAATACTGAACTATGTAGTGGAAGACTTAGACGCTTGCATACCTTGTTAAAAACAGACGCCACATATGGCCAAGTACAAATATCAGCCTATGACCCCTCAGCAGCTGTTTCATACCATCAGTTTAGATCTCATAGGTCCATTACCTAAATCCACAGGAGGAAATCAGTACATCCTTGTAGGGATCCATCACTTCACAAAGTGGTCAAAGAAATTGCCATTCCTGCGCAGTTTGTCAATTTTACCACTAACTTTTGAAACCAAATATATATACTAGGCTTGGATGCCTGAAGATACTGATATGATACAACTGAAAGAACTTTACTTTGAGAGTTGTGAGGATCTTAGCTATAATAATGGATTTATAAATTACATTCAGTTCTCTAAAACCCTTCAGCAGATGGGAATGTAGAAAGGGCAAATGGAATGTTGGTTTCAATACTATGCATGATGTCCACTACAGTTCCATTACACTGGGACCAATATATCTTAAGTTCGTTGATGGCTTTTAATACAAGTTTTCATTGAGTCATCAAAATGTCACCTTTCAAGGCCTTGTCTGGAAATAAATCTGTCTTTGGCTCTATTAACTTTTGAAGTTACCAGTGATAATAATGAAGAGCCTCAGAAAGTGCTAAGGAGATTTTCCCAAAGAAATTAACTTCAAACAGAAATAATGATGAATCTAATTAAGACAGTTACAAGAGAAGTCCAAGAAGCAATGCATCTCACCAAATTTAACCACCTTTGAGGTTTTTGATTTAGAGATATACTATTAAAATTGTATAGCACCTTGAGAGGAAAATCAGATTCCATCTAGGATGGGCCATACGCTATAGCCTACAAACGCAGAGACAAATCCTCAATCAAGTCTTTCATGAACTGGATTAACTATAAACTACATACATAGCCAATTCTTGAATCATACCCTCTTCCATTATTCTTGAAATAGGTGATGTTGTATATCAGGATATTGGAAATGATGGGAAGAATATTGACTATTTGACTTCAATAACAGAATTGACGCCTAAACCCAAGAAGAAGGTAAAAGAAGATACTTCAAAAAAGATCACACTTAAAGTTGATTGTTAGTACATCTCAAACTCAACATTAGGAAAAGTACGTCAGACCAATTTGAGCCTGAGATACCCGAGATGAATCCTGCCTAATTGAAATGAGGTATCATCAGAATGTCAGGAAACCATTACTCAAGGAGGCACATGAGGCAGTAAATTAAAATGAACCTGAAAAATGGTATAAATAAAGAATCTTAACAACGATTGACCTGAGTGATACCAAGTCTCATCTGACTTGGTACATTCAACCTATATTTTTACCCTATAAAAAGATGTTAAAGCATTATGCAATCCGTAATGCAACGCCTGACCAAGAGCCTCCCATCCAGATTTCCCCTTCTATTATCTTTATTGATCATTTTCTATATGTTATTTAAATTTTTTAAATGTGAAATATAAAGCCCTCATTCTATACTACAATAAATTAGGTTTTTAAGTTTATATCTTGTTTTGGTACTTGACTTAAATAAGTTCATTTTCGCCGTATTTACCATAGGTAGCTACTCAAGCTGATGAGAAATAAGTGGTGACTTGGAACCCTTTAAAATAAAATTACTTGTTGTGCATCATAGACGGCTTCATATATTGGCTGTTGGGTTTCTTGGGAATAGCATCATCTAACTTAAAAATGGAAGCCCAACAGTCAGACATAGTTGGTCAACCATATCCTTGAGCATTACTTCTGCTGCTACGCCTCCGCCACACAGTATGCCTGGACTGCTTATCTTTCCATGGCGCTGTTCACATACAACCACGCCATTCTTTTGTTGATGGGGGTTTCCACTATGAACTACGTTGGGGTATAACCCCTCACTCCTTATTGGTCCTTGTCTTCTCCCCTGAACTATTTGCAACTAAGGAGCAGCTGCAGTGGATCCAGAGTACCTAATCTTTGGTTTGAAAGCACATGACTAAATTGATAAGCAAATTTAAGCAGTTTGCAGATTGAAAATACCTTCCCACCTATGAAATTAAGGTGGGGTCACTGGTGATGCTATATATGTTACACCTGCGTTTGAAGGTCCCCTTTAAGAAGTTTGTGAGCAAGTATTTCAAATCTAACGCAGTGGGGGAGGATTTAGGCATAGGGTCCTTCTGGCTATTACTTCCTGATCATTAGAAGCAGCACCTGGTCTTCCACACTTCCCAGTTGCCCTATTAAGTGGAAGGCACCCGATGAGCCATAACCAATTGAAATCAAGGACTTAAAAGAAGTAGATGTGGAAGCCATTATGGAATCGCAGAAGTCGCATCACTTGGTGCACTACTTGACGGCCTGAAAGGGATTCCCTTCCTATGAAAACAGCTAGTTTAGAGCATTCAATTTTGCTAGTTGATTGAAATTGGTGGAGCCCTTCTATATCTCCCATATGGATGCTTCCCGCTCTCCTCAAAAGTTTGCCGCCATCTTTGCAATAAAGTTACATGGCGCACAAGAATTTTGCACTTGCCCATGTTCCTTGTGGGGCTCCCCCAGATCAACGATGGAAGGGTAAGGTAAGCCTTAGCGAACAACCCTTACAGCTAAATCAGTAAGAACTACCGTTTTGAACCAAGAAGGGGAGGAAGCCAGTGTCCATCCCTCTCATCACATTGGGAGGTTTAGCCCATGTGGTAGATGAGAGGTGGGTAATAAATTAATCACTTAAGACCCTGTCTCTTTTTCCACTGCTCGACACACAAGAATTGTTGCAGAAAATTTGTGAGGTGCCAGGAGGTGGCGATGATTATAAACCATTGCCAGCAAAGAGTTTATATCAGTTTTATTCAACAGAAGGGCTCCTCCACTGGTTCAAGTTCCACTGGCAAGGGAAAATTGAGAACTGGTTTAGTAAGTTGATCAATTCACTATTGGGCTCAGAAATTCCTCTCCATAGTTTACCTCAATTTCTAGAGGAAGTGAGCCCATCCCCAACAGGTACGGGAATAAACCCCTTCCTCACTAAATGGAATTGACCATATGTGGCCTTCCATGTCACAGCTAGATGTCCACCAGAAGAGTCGTCATCATCACGCCAAGTGCAATTACAGAAGAATTAATATTTTCATGAGCAGATTAGATACTAATCTGACCAAGCAAGTCAGACCCAGTTCAGTAATGGCAATTATTTAAGGTGTTGATCCACCATGAATGAATTGCGAAGATAATTCCAACAAGGAACTCTCTTTTGCTATAATAGTAATTATATTGAGTCTCAAATTTTATTAAATGTTTTACCCTTGATCGCCTTTCACCAGTGCCAAATGCAGCCTATGTTGAAATATATTGACGCCTGTTGCCCTGCATGGGGTAGTGGTGCACCGCCTCCTGGCATTTATTAGCCATCGCTGAAATGCCCCAGGCTGGGCCAGTTAGCCCACAAACACTTCCAGTCGCTATGTCCCACCTCAGGACCTAGCCCACCACCTTGCTTGTTCCTAGGCGGTGCTTTGAACCCCCTGTACCTCCCTTGGACAAACCTGCGTTTTGGCCTTTAGGTTGAGTAGGAAACCTTTTCCCCTACGCGAGTGTGGCCATCAGTAAGAGGCCACAGCAGTTTACAAACCCCTCAGATTTATAATTTCTGACCCTTTAATGGGCACTTTGATCTTGGATTCTCTTGCAAAGCCCACGCTATGGCGGCAGCACATCTGCATCTAGATATAAAAATACCTCTATCCCAACCATACAAACTCGCTTGCCAGATGAGGTCACAAAGTAGTCCATTTTGCTAGGTTTTCCTCCCATCTCTTCCACAAACGCCTTTTCCACGAGCTCACAAAGGGCTTGGCTGCCTAAGGTGCTGACCCCATGCTGCAATTTCTGGTTCCAAATGGCGCCAATAATCTCGCTATCCTTGCACATTTGCTACAATCCGTTCATTCTGACTGGACACCCACCTCATGATACTTTCCTACGCTGTAATCAGATCAGCCCCTGATCATCCCTTCTGAGTGCACATCAAAAATGGCTGCACCATTTGTCCCTTGTGTTTTTCCCTCAATCACTCAAAGCGCGTAAGTGCCCAGAATATCCCACAAAAGCTGCATCTACCACTACTCCCTCTGGCATAAGCCCAACTACTGTTTTTACTAAATTTTCACATGGGGATCAATTCTCCCCCCCCACCCCATACTTCCGCAAGTGCTGTTCCCACTGCTCCATCCCACAAAGTGTTGACCTTCTGAACCATTCCTGAGCAGATGGCTGCTCATGCGCCAGTGTAATCATCATAGTTCACTGTGCGTGGCCAATCAGATCCTGCAACCACACTAATTCCTGTCGCTGGCCCATAGATGTCCATGTCAGATCCATTTGACGCCCTTGAATGGATCACTAATGATGAAATTACTTATAGAATTAAACTTGACTTCACCTGGTCAGAATTATTCAACCAACCCACCAATTAACTCCCTGCCACCGTTTCTGTCCTCATAGAGGCTTCCTTGTCTACAAAACAATTCATAAAAATAATGTTGATGCAGCCGCTGCCCCACCGACTCCCTCCTCTTCCAAGCCCTCTATATGGCAATTTTAGCCACTTTGCAAGGAACTTACATTACCTAACTACTCTATATATTTCACCAATGATGCCAAATTCTATATTGAAGAGCTAGCTTTTGCAGCTGTCCATGCTTGCATCAATTCAGCAGATCTTCGCTTTATGACCCTACCAACCCCTAAACCTTCCAGCATATAAATCTTTTTACTTTTGTGCCCAATCTTATAACCTTTACTAAATTTCAAATTTCCAATATATTAAGGCTATGCATACCTCTGGCCTCATTGATGAGAACAATCACCTCTTTCTCCTTCTTCTGCACGCTGCTGACGCTCCAAGTCCCCTTTTTTATGATTTTGCCCGCCACCTGACGCCAGCACCAGATAAAAATCCCCCAACCTCTCTTCCCCTTCTAATATGGATGCTTAAGCTAAGCCGCAGCGCCATTCTAGGTTTTAAATATCTAACTATCCCTTTGTTTAGCATCCATAAATAAAGATGCATGGATGACCCACCTGTTGGATTAGGCATTGTTAGACTCTGGGCTAGTTTATGCTCGCTGGTGCTAATTTGCCCCTGAGTTCAACAAATTTGGCAGGAAGAAAATTAGTCTCTACTGCCATATACTATAAGGGTTTTCACAACTAGTTGTAATTCGAGTACTTAAAAGTGAATACTAAAAAGTAGGTTTTATGAGTTTTTATTAGTACCGTGTGGATAAGAAAAAAGAACCCACTTAATAAGTTGATATATAGTATTTAAATTGGATAGGCTCAAAGTTTAAATTAGTTAGTAAAGTTTAAATTAGTAAATATTGTGATTTGACCTATTGGTTAATGAAAAACTCGCCTCTTTATGATGCAACAACCAAGGGAAAGTTGATTGTTGGTAGGATAAGACTGTGAGGCAACTATTTAATTAATTTTACCCAATCAGTGGGCATGAAAATGTTTTTACCTTGCAGGACCCCTTCCAACCCTATAAAAGGGGCCAGCCTCCGTGGGGTAGGTTGTACTAACCTAGTGGTGGCCTAAGGAGGAGCCTCCAATGGGCTCTCCTATATTTCGCCACATAGTCAGTACAATTTGATTACCTTACTTCGTGGTATTGGGCTGAGTATTATTACTAAATCCAATACTACAATTAAAAGGATTCCACCAAGAATCGCCCAGGGTCTTTTGGCTAATTTTTTCCTCATTTTCCTCCTTATTTCGAACTGAAACTCTTTTTAAATAACAAGACTTGTAATTGTCTGACATTACCTTTTCAAGAGTGTTAGGGGAAGAATAAGGGCGTAGGAAATGGCCATTTACTCTGTTTATGGTGATACTGGTAGCCAAATATTTTATAGTTTACTCATCACCTTTCTTTTAGGTGACAGTGAAGGGATCATCCTAGATACAAGCTTGCTGCTTCTGGGTGAAATGCGGTTATGGTAATACAGGACTAGGTCAGACACTTTTAAGGGAGTTAGGGGAGCCCAAAAATCATTGGTCGCTTATCCCTCTTTTTTTACCGCTTTATCTAAGTTCATCATAGCCTCAGATTGAAGCTGAATGATAGATTGAGCCAATCTTCTCATGGCTTTTTCAGGTTCCTCAACTTTAGAGGAGAAAACCTCATAGTCTAAAAGGACAGGTGTTAATTTCTTGGCATCTGGGTCCGCTGTCGCCAGATTGGATTTTCACACGGTATAGCCACTGAGCAACCCAATCAAACAATATATGGATCATTGATTCTTACAATAAAACTAAATTAAATATATATGGAGCTATTGCCCCTTATTTCCTCCTTTATTTTTAAATGTCTCGCAGAACGTTCTGTGCTTCTTCTTCCTCATAAAAGACTATCCCCTTCTAATCTTCCATCAGGCTCTTTATACCTCAATTCCTCATCTGGATGCATCCTCAGCTTGGTATCTTATATTCTTATTCCTTTTTTGAGTTGCTCTCATTAATATCAAATCTTGGCGTGATTCCTCTCAATTTGCTGAATGTTCTCATTCTGCTCAAATTATAATTTGTGTATCCCCTTTTCATAAATATTGAGACTCATCTCATTTTCTTTTGTGATCTGTTGTTATAGGTAGCGTATTGTCCAGTCATATCAACTTCATGACAACAGGATTCCCTGGTTTGCACTTATACAGAACATGGAATGGTGACATTTTCAGGATCCAGTGATAACTAATCCAGTATGCCATAAGAGCACTGGGTAGGAATTGATCCCAGTGAAGTGGATCAGAGGAGGCCATTTTACATAGGATGGAAGCCAAGGTTCCATTTTCTCTTTCCACGGTCCCATTAGTGGAGAGATTATATGGAGCTGATAAAAGTTGTTGGGCTCCCATGTGTGTGGCCAAAATCTTGACTACTCTGGAGGTGAAGTTCTTACCATTATCGCAGAGTAGTACTTGGGGGCAAATATAGTGAGTGAAAATATTTTGATGTAGAAACCTTGAGGTGGCCTTGGCCATTCGGGCAAGGAGAGCCACAGCTTCATCCCACTTAGTAAAGTGGTCAATGGCTACTTGGATAAATTTATTTCCACCAGTAGTCTGTGGGAGGGGACCTACTATGTCTAAGCTGGTGGTGTAAAACGGTTGTTGAGGAGTAGTAGGTTAATATTGGTATCTAGGCTTGAAACTGGATTTCTTATTACACGTGAGGCAAGCATCCAAAACTTCAACAATATTATCCATAATTCTTTCCCAATAGTACCGCTCCCTAATTCACTCATAGATTTGCTTCACTCCCCATGACCTAGGGTAGAGTGAGCCTCCATAATAATAGTTACACGTTCCAAAGGCCGTAGATAAGGCAACCACTTTGCCCCACCTTACTTAAACAACTTTCTGTTCTCCATTTTGGTGTTATGAGATTGCCGGGCTAATTTTTTCTGGGCCAGTTTATCCTCATCATTCCAGTCATTGGGGGTCATTAAGAGGTCATATAACCTCTTCGCCTCACTATTATCCAAATGTGGGATGAGCAGTCAAGTCAACCCATCGACATTCATGTGGTGGGTTCCTGCACGGTGTTCAATCTTCATTTCATAATGCTGTAGCTTTAGAGCCCAGCGAGCTAACTGGCCAGTAGGATCCTTCATATTCTATAACCACTTCAACAAAGCATGGTCAGTAACCACAGTGAAGGTGGTCCCATATATAGGAATAAGCGGTAGTGTTTCACAGTAACAAAGTGGCAAAGCACTCCTTTTCTGTTATGCTGTAGTTGCTTTCCGCCTTTGATAGCATCTTACTTAAATAGGATACAGGATGATCTACACCATTTTCATCCAGTTAGGCTAAGATGCCCCCAATGTCATAGTCTGAGGCATTGGTAAATAAAATAAAAGGGTTATTATAAACTGGGTGCCATAGGATAGGACGTTGTTTCATTAGTTGCTTCAGCGTTTGAAAGCAGCTGTTTGTTCTTTACCCAATATAAGTGGTGTTTTAGCCAATAGTTGATCGAGAGACTCACTGAGCTTGGCGAACTTGGGGATGAACTGATGGTAATACCCCATCATACCCATATAAACCTGAATTTTCTGGAGGTTCGTAGGGGCAGGCATTTTAGAGATAGCTTTGACCTTATCTTGTAAAGGCTGGATCCCTTCTTGGGAAATAGTATGTCCAAGAAAATCTAGCTTCTTTTGGAAGAAGGTGCATTTTGACTGTTTCACTTGGTGTTAGAAGCCCGCAGGCGTTGAAAAACTTCTTTTAAATGTGCGAGATGATCAGTGAACGTTGCAGAAAAGCTGGTGATGTCATCAAGATAGACAATCAAAGAGCTTATCTTGAGGTCTTGCAGAATGTGATCCATTGCACGTTGGAAGGATGCCGGCACATTGCACAGCCCTTGGGGTAGGCGGGTAGAATGAAATAAGCCTTATTATAAATGAGAGCACATTTCTCCTAATCTTGATAGAAAAGATCCATTTGCCTTTATCCGCTGGCCAAGTCCATGGCAGAGAAGAATTTTGAGCCGGAGAGTTATGCAAGGGCCTCATTCATGCGAGGGATAGGATATCTGTCTTATTTAGCTAGGTTATTTAGTTTAAGGTAGTCCATTACTACCCAATGACCTCCATTCTTCTTTTTAATCAGCAAGAGAGGAGACGCCCAATGGCTTTGGGACTGTACTAATAACCCAGTGTCTAATAACTGCTTGAGTTCAACCCTCATTTGTTGTTCTTCAATCTTGGACTTATGGTAAGGTTAGATAAAATAGGTTGGCATCACCACATCAATGGAGTGACTCCACCCTTTCATATTCCCATAATCCGTGTTAGTCTGGGAGAAAATATTAGTATATGTATCCAGTAGAGAATGAACTTGAGCAAGCATCTAGGGTTAGTTCATCTGAGATATGGATGTTATGCAGAGTACACACCATCTGGTGAGTGGTTAAATCTATATCCAACATCAACCCAATAAAGTGGACACCTTTAATCTCATTGAGGAAATTAGCAGACCTTTCCCTATCTCTTACTGTTTTTATACAATGATGGACTTATTAGTAATGTTCCCTAATAGGATATTGTTTAGTCCTTGATAGGTGAGGTCTAGTGTACCCGGCAAAACCTGGGTTCTAATGAGCTTACTCCATTAATGCCTTTTATGTGCATCAGACAGGCTCAGGGGATCTGTAGAGTAATGTTGGTAGCGACCACCCGTTGTTCATCAGCCTTGATTACTGTTTCCTCTGAAGCATAAAAGGGAATGCCCTCTGAAGCGTCCACCAAATTGGGCAACTTTTTTGTTTTGCATCCAGAGGTCATGTAGAATAAAGGTTAAGCAGAGAAAGGATATTTAACTAAGAAGGAGTGTTCTTTTTTTATGGGGTTCTTCATTGATGAATAGTAGAGGGACATTATTACTGAGTAGGGAGAGGTAACCCTGTTTCATGTTGATTATACCATAATAATCAATCTAAACTGCATTCCAATAAGCATGTCATAAGCGTTATTGTCCTAAACCACAGCAGGAGCTGTCAAGATGAGATTTCCAATCAAAATAGGCAAGAAGGAGTAAGCTCCAATAGCACGGGTGTTGTTAAGGCCTTCTGTTCTTTACTCCTGTGTACACTCAAGATCAAGCCAGCTTAATCTTCTTGATCAGCTTGGAAGAGAGAACGTCTTCAGTAGATCCAGTGTCCAACATAGCCCTAACTTGGACTTTTTAATAACGACCTATACCTTAGTTATGGTCCCGCTAAAGTTAGAGGGGAGCTAATACTTCCTTAATACTTAGAGTAGAGCAAGCTTTTTAGCTGTCTCAGGTTAGTTATCTTTAATGGATTGTATGGTGTGAACATGATACATTGTTCAGATCAGCAAAGAAATAGCCTGGTCAGCATCGCTAGATGTATTAATAATCTCAGGGCACCCCAGCACTTGATTAAGGTAGGTTTCTTAGTGGATCAGGGCTTTATCTACTCCTTCAGGGTTCAGCCAATCCATTATACCTACTTCAACAGGGATTCTTAAAACATGATAGCTAACGTCCTCATAACACTCTTCAGACTCATCATCCTAAGGGTTATCCATACATTTGGTGAATTCTAGAAGAGCTATCAGAGTGGAGGCCATAACTTTAGTAGCTGGCGGGCCATCTGCAGCGATGATCATTGGAGGAGCAGGCGACTTAGCTTGAGCAGCCTTGTCCTTGAGCCCATGGTCATTGGGAGCGACTGTCACTGGAGGGAGAGGTTTGGGCTTCCTCATGGCTACAGGTTTTGGATTAGAGTTGGCTGAGGAGATAGCATCATGGTGGAGGATGCTTCAACTACGCCAGCTTTGGGCTGATCAGAGGCTGTGAGCCTTGGAGAAACAGGTGGTTTAGCTTTAGCGACCTGGTCTTTAAACCCATTGTTGTTGGGGGTGAAATTCACCTAAGAAAGGGGTTTAAGCTTAGAAGTAGGCTTTGGGACCACTTGGAGAGGTTTATTAGATGGTACAAGCTGATCTTGGTGGCAAGACAAGCAGGGAGCGCTGTCCCATTGATGATTTCGCATGCCAACTTACTAGCTTGAGAACCTCAGGTTGGCTTGGCGAAGAAAGGTCAGGTTTAAGCCGCACAGCAGGTGCTGGTCTTAGGATAGTAATCAACACAGGTGGGGCCATAGGGATCATCTGGGATACCTTTTGCGGCGATATGTTTGAGGAGTCCTCGATGGTGAAGGTTTGAGAATTTATTACAACTCCTGAAGTAGCCTTATTGTTATAGATATCTGCAACCTCTATCAGCGCTCATTGATATCACAGATAGAACGGGTGTGGCGCTAAATGAAGATAAGATGCTATGCATTGTAAGTGTAAGAAGCTAAGCCAGTTAGAATGGCAGCGAGGGAGTCATCAAGAGGTAACATTTTAGCAAGCACCAGGTGCTGAGCTTCATCTTAAAATCAGTTGACAAAGGTGATGAGCGAATCTCCCCTTTTCATGCTGAGGCACATAAAATCCTGTTTTTCCCTAGTTAAACTCTATTTGGAGCCAGAGTCTGCAATAAGAGCTTCTTTAACCTTGAACCAGGTGTTTAAAGTATCCATATAAATACCATCATTTCTTGTGCCAAGTGAATTAAACGAGGAAGGATGTTCTTGACCTTCTGGTGGTCAATCGCCCCTTCCGTGGCTGCTTCATAAACGTATCAGAACGAAACAATACCCTCGTCAGGGGTTAACTTGTCCTTCAAGTGACATTTAAATGGGCTGCTTGAGCTTTAATTCTTAATAAAGCACTTAATAGTTGTTGCTCAAGGGTACCTAGTTGGGGTTTAGAAGCAGAGGGGAGGTTGCAAGGCTATTCACCCCTCACTATTTTTGATTATTGTTTAAGGTGTACTACCCCTGTAGTGAGCACCACTTGTTGGACCCTTGGCTGGGTTTATGATCGCTGGTGCTAATTTGCCCCTGAGTTCAACAATTTGGCAGGAGAAAATCAGTCTCTACTGGTGTAAACTTATAAGGGGTTTTCACTACTAGTTGTGATTAAAGTACTTGAAAGAGAATACTAAAAAGTGGGTTTCATGGGTTTTTATTAGTACCATGTGGATAAGAAAAAAGAACCCACTTAATAAGTTGATACATATTATTTAAATTGGCGAGGCTCAAAGTTTGGATTGGTTAGTAAAGTCTAAATTAAAAGAATCGTGATTTAACCTATTGGATCTGGAAAACTTGCTTCATTGTAATAAACCAATGGAAAGTTGATTGTTGGTAGGATATGACTGTGAGGCAACGATTTAATGAATTTTACCCAATCAGTGGGCATGAAAATGTTTTTACCTTGCAGGACCCCTTCCAACCCTATAAAAGGGGCCAGTCTCCGTGGGCTAGGTTGTACTAACCTAGTGGTGGCCTGGGAAGGAGCCTCTGATGGGCTCTCCTATATTTCGCCACATAGTTAGTACAATTTGATTACCTTACTTCGTGGTATTGGGCTGAGTATTATTACTAAATTTAATGCCCCAATTCAAAGGATTCCATAAAGAATCGCCCAAGGTCTTTTGGCCAATTTCGTCCTCATTTTCCTCCTTATTTCGAACTGAAACTCTTTTTAAATAATAAGACTTGTAATTGTCTGACAGGCACTACTATTACAAAAAAGGATATTTCCAACAAGTAAGCGCTTTGTACTAGTTTCCCATTCAGTGAACATATAGGGCAGCGGTCCCCAAAAAGGACTAATGTCACAAAAATTTCATTTTCCTGTTCTTTTGTCAAAATCAAAAGCCCTTAAAAATCCATATATGCGGGACTTTAAGAAGTCCATTGGATACTAAATGCTATAGATTCAAATTTAAGGATTTCTGGTTAGTGCTCGCAGTTTCCCGTTTCTCCTTGCGTCTCAGAATAGATGGCTGTATTTTGTTATTCTGTCTGTTGATTTGAATGGCAACTCATCCTGAGTGCCAGCGCAGTCTTATTATTATCAGCATGCTCTATGGCAAATAGCTTATCTACTGGTTCCTCAACACCCTCAAAAACCCTTATCTAAATGTGGTATACTTGGCACAATCAACTTGCGTGTATCAAGCAACTGCTGTTTGCCAGTTTTATGTGAGAATGGTGAACCGCCGCCATAATCATCCCAGGGCCACTGCATGAGTAAACTTGGATGCCTTAGACCTGGACGCCTCAAACATGAAGAGATATCCTATAAATTTCTGACAAAAGTCCACCTTCAGATATGAACAACAGATTTCTGCTATTACTAAAAGAGTTTAGTAATTAACTATGCTGATTCAAGGGCAGTGACCTTACAACAGCCTCCTTTGATTCAATTATGGTCAACCAGGACACCATTTCTGCAGTGTTCAGACCCCTGCGCCCAATTCCTCACCTTCTGATATGGCTTCCTAGGCTGTTAGCTGAGGTGGCATATTAGAGTTTTTATTTCTAATAATCCCTATGTTTGGCCCATTTGCAAGTAAAGATGCGTGGCGGTTCCCCCTTTTGGGTTGGGCACCACTAGTGCTAAAGAAAAGAGACCCCTGCGCTCAATGTCAAGTTGTTCATCTGGGTGGCCATTGTCCTTTTTTAAAGGCATCAACTTTGCCCACGCAACCAATTCTAAAACCCACCAACTTACCTCCTCCAGTTTGCCATTCTAACCCCCTTGTAAATGAATGCCCACTCAGACCATTATTGGGGATATTCTGGAAATAACCTCAAAACAAAAATAAAATATGTGAACAAAGCTTCAGCAGACAATTTGACCAAATTCCAAAGAAAATTAATATTGACAATTTATAAAGTAACAAACCCTTAAAAATATTTGTACCCCATGGAATACCCATGGAAGAGCATGACAAGAACCTCTTGCGTTCAATCAAACTCTTAATAGTTGTCTTTACCCAATTTTGTTACTAAAAATCAAAGTGTATTGAATGAAAACACTTAGCTCTAAGCCCAAAACTTCAAAAACAAGCTTTGACTGCCCCTATTGCACCAATCTGAGCCAGCCAGCCGAGTCTTCAAGACTTTGCCCCCACAATATCCTCTCAATCTTCCCCAACAGTCAGACCTAACCCAACCACTTGTTCCTTATCAAATGAGGAAATTTCTGCTGAGATTTTGATGAACGCCAAGATTCCCATGTTTCTTGGCGACTTGTAAAAATAAAGCCTTGCCCTTTGTCAAAACTTACACCAAACCATTGGCCTTACTCAATTTTGCACCATCAACCAAAAACTAAAGCTCTTATTATATTATATGGACCACCACACACCTAAGGATCTTCTTTTGTGTATATCTTCTTGATCATATTGGATTTCAGATTTTCTGCAAACTTTGTCAATAAAGAGGTTCTTCCTCAACATTGTCTATGAAAGGTTTCTGCAAAGTGACCTTGTTTTCCTAATGGTGTGACAAACGGGGTCTCTCCACACTCTACAAAGCAGTTGGGAAAGAGGGCCCATGTGATTGCCCTAGGCAAGAGAGGGCCACTGTGGTGAGGTCCCACGTTCATTGGCTTGTTGAGCGATTTAAATATCCTTGGAACAATGTAAGAATGATGCTCACACTGAGGAGGGCAGTTTGGCCTCCAGAGAGAGCATACAGAGAGGCAACAGAAATGTCAAAATCTGAGGAATGGTCCATGTTGATTCACTCAAAATCCACAATTTTCCTTGAAATCTCAAATAAATGATTTCAAAAATTTTATTTTCAATTTTATTGGTTTTTAACATATTTATTAGAATATGAAGTTGTCTTAAACACCTTTGCTTGGTTTGTTTTATATTAGGGAATGTGGAATATGGGGAAATTGGACCCCGCAGAGTTCATGGGTGGTGGACTATCCATGGGCCTACTTCAAGAATCTCAGTCTTCAATATTCTCATCTAGGCCTGTTCTAGACCATCTGTTGAGTACCCGTGGTGTTACAAAAACTTTTTTGCATATATTTCTGTTTGTTGAGGACAAATCAGAGCTCATCTCCACCTTATCACTAGAATTTCCATTTTTGGGATAATTTGGCCTGGCAGCCCCTGATTTGCTGGGCTGCCCTTCACCATGGCTCTCAATAATTTTGACAAGTGGTGGATTCAGCTTGGCAGCTCCTGATTTGTTGAGCTGCCTGATGCCATCATTTCCTTTTCTGGAGTTATTCAGATTGGCAGCTCCTGATTTGTCAAGCTTCCAGATGCTGACGTTTCCTCTTTTAATGTTATTCAGCATGGCAGCTCCGGATTCACTGAGCTGCCCAATGCCATGATTCATGCCACTTCCATTTTTGACATAATTCAGCTTGGCAGCCCCTGATTCGCTGAGCTGCTCTTTGCCGTTGCCAATTGCTACATATGAGGCCTCAGAATTCAGGTTGGCAGCCTCTGATTGGCCCAGTTGACATTTACGTCGACTTCTGCCACCTTTGCCTTGAGGTTTTGTAAGTTTCGTGGCATCTGATTCATCAGAATGCCATTTCTGAGGGTCATTGCCCTCGAGCCTGATGCTTTTATGTATATTTAGTGTGACACTATTAGCTGCAATCCCCGCCTTAGGGGGGTCAGGGCTATGTGGCGGTCAGGCAGTGCCTTGACTGTCACATCACCCCCTCAGAGGAGAGCCCCTGTGCCCCACAGTATTTCTCCACCTTCCGGGGACAGTTGGCACAGTTGGCGGCTGTTTGCCAAGAGGATTCTTCTATCAGGTAGCTGACCCATTTCACCAAGTACCATCACTTTTTGCGAGCAATCTTGGTGTCTGGAATCTCCTCCACCTCGTATTCACCCACTCCTGGGTTGTCTGACTGGACCAGCTCCAGTTTTGTTGGTATGGGTCCTTTGTACTTCCTAAGCTGTGAAACATGTAAAACTGGGGTGTGTGCAATCCTTCTGGGAATTTCAATTTTTACGCCACCTCATTCACCTGTCAGATGACCTTGTATGGTCCCAGATTGACCGGTCCAAACTTCCTACACTTTCCCAGGGGTGTGTAGTGTCTTGCATTTATTAATACATAGTCACCATCTTTGAGGGGTAGAGCCTCTGAGTGATGTGCATCTGCCTTCCTCTTCTGAGCCTCCATAGCCTTCTCCAGGTTGGCTCTCAAAATCTCGAAATTTCCCTTTATTCTGGCCACTAACTCATCCGCTGCAGGGTTTGTTCCCCTTGTATGTCCCTTATCATATGAGGGTTATACCTGTGGTTCGTGAAAAAGGGTGACATCCCAGTTGATGAATGCACCAGGTTGTTGTATGCAAACTGTGCAATCCTCAGCCACTTGATCCAATGATCATGTCGCATGGTGAGGTAACACCATAGGTACTGTTCCAGGGTCTGGTTGACCCTCTCCATCTGGCCATCTGACTGGGGGTGGTAGGCGGAGGAATGGTAAGGTTTAATTTTTGAATTTTCCAGGAGGTGATCCCAAAACCTGGAGATGAACTGCAGGCCCTTTTCCGAGATGATCTCATCTGGGAGCCTGTGTTGAGCAAAGACCTCCTTCACAAAGATTTCGGCCATGTCCTTCGCTTTGACCTTAGAGGTGCAGGGGAAGAACTCAACATACTTTGTTAGACGGTCCACCACCACCATGACCGCATCATAGCCCTCCAATTTAGGGAGCCCGGTGATAAAATCCATGCTCAGGGAGGTCCACGGCATTTCAGCGATCTGCAGTGGCTTGAGCTTCCCTGTGGGTTTGTTTTGGGGTGGCTTTGAGCAGGCGTAGGTAAGGCAGCGCGCGGTATACCCTCTCACCATTCCTGCTAGGCCCAGCCAGGAGTAGTTTCAGCATATTAGCTTGATTGTTTTTCCCACCCCTGGGTGTCCCGCCAGTGGGTGGTCATGGCATAGCTCCATTACCTTGGTTTGAAGCTTGAGCGTCGGGACCCTTAGGCAATCATGGTGCAAGATGAGGCCTCCCTCCTTCCTAAAATTCTTATAGCCTTTGCTGTGGTCTCCTCCTCTAGCTTTCTCCTGACCGTTTGTTGGGATTTTTTCCCATATTCCCAGCCTGCTAGATTACCTGGTATCGCTAGGGGAAAAATTCCCTAAGGCGTAAGTGAATTGGAAATTTGTTGACCCAAATTTCGGAGGAACTACATTCAGGGGATTTTAGGATATTTATCTGGTTGTATCCATCAGGGATCAATCTGGATGAATACTTAATATCTTATCGGGTGGAAGGGCTGACAAAATAAGGGCATCTGATAGTAATTAACTATCAGGTGTACTGATTGGGATCAGTTGGGTTTCATCACTGACTGATTGGGAATGTTTAATGAGTTGTGAGGCGAGTGATGCCACCTGCAACTAGTGAATCGATTGGTTGCTAGCCAATTATGGATGATTCACTTGGATCGAGAGGAAAATGTTAAGGATACGTTTCTGACTCTTTTCATTTCAGGTCTCAAGGATGTCTAACGTCGGAATCCTAGTCAGGATGGGGAAGACCATTGCTGGCGAGAGACGAGGAAGGGTAATTCAATGGCAACGGCTGCCATTTCATTGAAAGAGGTGTCAACTGAGGGTTAGACAGCCAAATCCCCTAGAAATTCTCTAGAATCTCACTATAATAAAAAAAAGACTAAAAACTCAAAAGTAGTAGTACAGTAGTAAAGTAGTATAGTAGTAGAACACTCAAGTATTACATTGGAAAATACTCACTAATTGACAAAAGTCTATGGTCAGGAAAGAACTAATAAAGAACCTTATTAGTTTGACTGTAGATTTGGTAATAGTTAGACTATCAGCATCTAGCGTGAAGATTCCATCTCAAGGATATTATTGCAGAAGGCAATAATTGGTAGACTCTCAGAGAAGAGTAGAGATCTGAGTGGGGATCTAGAGATGAAGGGAATCACAGCTAAGGGATTGCTGCCAACTGTGTGTTGGGCCTGAAGGGACTGTCATCAGAGGATCTTAATGAAGATTGAGTGGACAGAATTTTAGGGAACGAATCCTTAAGAGTGCGATATTCAGTATTATCGGAAATACTGGCTGAAGCGTTGGGCCTGAAGATAATTCTAACTTGACTACAGATAATAGTCATCATACTATTATCAGATTATATATATTCTTACAATGCAAGGCGCATGAGGAAATCAAACCTGTGCAGTAATAAGTTTATAGGGGTTATTGGCCAAAAATAATCAGGAAACTTATAAATTTTTACAAGTTGGTGCTCACTACAGGGGTAGTTGAGTAGAAGAATTAATCCAGAATGTCGTACAAAGAAGAGATGCATAGGTTGTGGACTGAGATTGCCACAGTGAACCAGAACGCTTTAAACTCTGTGGACCACCAGGAGTTTGTGGCCTTAGAGGAATGAGTAACCAAGGTGGATGAAGGAGTTGACAATGTAGCCAACTTCAGGAATTAGTTACTTATCAAAGTAAACTTGTTAAAGAAGAAAGAAGGAGACCTCATCTGAGAGGTCCTATTTCTGAAAATGGAATGTGAAGCAGATCGCGTTCATTTTAGAAAATTTGGTGTGGACATTGAGAAGTTATTGAAAATAATAGAGAAATTGAAAGCACACAGAAGTGCAAGCGAGTCTGACGTGGTTAATGATGCCAAAGAAGGAAGTCTTTGACAATACTTGGGAAGACGAATACCCCAAGAAATATGCCGCCCACATTCAATGCTATTTTGGAGATGACGCCCAATGACACTCTGCAAGTAAACCAAGTAGCCAACCCGAGAGAGTCAGCCCAAACTGACTCAGAGGAATTTAGAGCAACCCCTAAATTGCCTACATTCCAACAGGATAACGCCCCAGCGTTTTTCTGACTATTTGACATGACCATGAATGGATACGGGGATCATCAGAAGGCGTTGACAGTCATGAACTGCCTAAACACAGATTGCCAGAATCTGGTGTTACCCCACCTGGAGGGGGACAGCTGGTCTTATGCTGAGGCTAAGGCAGCAATAATGAAGGAATTTGGCAGTCCAACCCACATGTCAAAATGCAAGCAAGACTTTATGGGAATTTAATTCCGTAAAGATGAGTCTCTTGCAAGCTTCACAGATCGATTCTACCAGGAATCACAGATCCTGGCTGGAGCGAAGGTGTTAGATGACTTTGATGCAAGAATCGCCTTGCAAGCGGCCCTTCAGCCCTATTGCGATTTGCATCAAATGATGTCTACTATATTCATGACTGAGATAACTACCTCGCAAATGGTAGACAATTTGAAGATTTTGGGAGCAACGTTCGATGCTCCTAATAGAAGCTTCAAGTCAAATGGTCTGAAGTTCAAATCCCATGAAGGGAGGCGAAGGAGCAAAGGAGACTTTTAACTGAACTGTGGTGGGGAATAAGCCTGAGGATTACAATCGAGTTAAACAAGAAGGAAAAGGTCTGCTTTCAGTGTGGCGGGAAAGGGCATTTTGCCGCACACTGCAAAAAGCCAAAGGATCAAGTTAATATGGTCCAGGCTAAGGAAATAGCAGCCACCAAGGATTTTGGAAAAGGTCCTGCTGTTTAGACAAGGAACAGTCTAGGATGGCGGAGAAACCTGTTCCTCCCAATGTGATGAACGAAGAAATAGATATCAGTGATCTGTTCATGGATGATGAGCAGGATCCAATATATCAAGTGGTCAACATGGGCATAAACGCCGTGACCAGAGCTGGGGTGAAGAAGATTGACCCTGAGGTAGTTCAGGAGGTTGCCCGGCCATACGCCCAACAACTGGTGGAGAAGATTTGGACTGCCGAGAATCCTGATGAGTTAACCAATGTTTTCTTAGATGAGGCCAACCTGTCAATTACCCTTAGCGTGATTAAGAATATATTTCCTGAATTATTGGTGCAGATCATTAATACCCTAGATTCAGCTAATAATGCCTGCAATTCACTCAGTAAATACCCTATTACAATACACTGAGTGTACATATATAGATATTCAGGTGAATTGAGTAAGGATACGGGCGATAGTCAACAGCGGAGCACCCATTAACATTGTGTTGACCAAGCTGGTGAAGAAGATGAAGATCTCCACAGAATTGGAACACAAGAAGGAATATGGAACAGCTGGGCTGAACACCACCATTTCCTGTGGAGCGTATAGTGCACTTCCACTACAATTCAGGTCATTGGGTGGTATCTGCGCCAGCAATAGTTTTGGCGAATCAAAACTATGATATCCTAATTGGAACGGAGTTTCTGCAGAAATATGGAGTTAAATGTAACATTGAGGATAATACGTTGACCATCCTGGGTCAAATGTTACAATTAGTATATCAAAGGAATGGTGAAGTTCCGTTGAACCAGAGAAATAATTTCATTAACCTGATATACAATGATAGCATTGTACCGATTCAGTACCAATTAGTTGGTAGAAAGTGACAGGAGATGTCAGCTGAGATCCTAGAGAACTGGGGAATTCCTTTGCAGATCAGTAAAGAAGAAACCATACTGGCTGGATTGCAGATGATAGTCAACACAGGGTTGACTCTAGAGATTCCAGAGCTGTTGTATGGAGAAGTCGGAAGCCCCTGGAAGAAGTCCAGAGTGGAGCCTTGGGTGGCTCTTGGGATAATTATGCTGGTCCATGGAGAAATATGAGTTCTCTTGGCGAATTTAAGCGAAAAACTGATGAAGATTAAGAAAAATCAAATCATTGCATTTGTTCATTTAATCCTGATGGCAGAATTGAGATGATTCCATGATTTTGGATCTCTTGAGGAAATGGGATTACCAGCTGGAGCGGCCAACAGCATTGACCTATTAGTTGATCAAGAGCAGCTCGCAGATCTTCCAGAAGGGCAGAAGGAGGAGGTGCTCAAATTATTCGAGAGATATCAGGAAATATTCTCTCAGGATGATCACTATTTGGGATGCGCGCAAGGCGTAATTCACAAAGTTGATACTGGAGAAAATTTACCAATAAGAATGAGACCAATCCAAAGATTGAAAGCCTCTGAAGCGGTAGTGGAAGATGAGATCAGCAAACTAGTAAAGCATGGGCTTCTAGTTCCGTCATCAAGTCCCTGGGCAAGCCTGATTTTGATTGTAAAGAAAAAAGATGGATCAAATTGGGTAGTGATTGACTATTGGAGGCTGAATAAAATATGAAGAAGGATTCGTATCCCCTACCAAGGATCAACAATGTGCTAGACCAATTAGAAGAAGTGAAGTATTTTTCCACAATGGACCTAATCTCAGGATACTGGCAGATTGACTTACCAGCAGAAGACCAAGAAAAATGTACAATTATCACTGCACAGGGGTTATACCAGCTGACTAGGATGCTCCAGGGTCTCTGTAATGCGCCCGTGATGTTCCAGAGGGCCATGGACGCGGTATTAAGTGACCTGAAGTTGTCATGCATCTTGGTATATCTGGATGATATAAACGTGTTCAGTAGGACGTTTACTGATCACCTTCAGCACTTGGAGGAAGTGTTTAAGAGACTGTCCGCGGCTAACCTGAAGATCAAGCCACGGAAGTGCCACTTCTTCAAGAAGGAGCTTGAATACCTGGGATTTGTGATCAATGCAAATGGATTGCAGCCGCAACCCCAGAAGATAGCAGCTATTGAACAGATGGCTGTGCCAAAGAGTGTCAAGACATCCATGTATTCCTTGGGATGGTCAGATACTATAGAAGATTTATTTGGGACTTCACCTGAATAGCTGAGCCTTTATTCCATTTATTAAAGGATCCAAAAAAAGGATTTCGTATGGAATGAAGAGGCTCAGGACTCCTTTGATGAGTTACACCGGTACCTGATAAATTTGCCAATTCTGAAATATTCAAATTTTGATTGGGAGTTTATCATTCAAACTGATGCTTCGTTGATGGCGATTGGCACCATATTGAGCCAAGTAGATGAACTTGGGGACAAACATCTGGTGGCATATGTGAGCTGGACACTCTCTGCTGCAGAGAGGAATTACACCATAACTGAGTGTGAATGCCTTGCAGTCATTTATGCCTGTAAACAGTTTTGGGTGTATGTCCATAAAATGCACTTTAAGGTGGTGACAGACCACTCTTCGTTGCATTGGCTGCATAATTTGAGAGAACCTGAAGGACAGCTGGCCCGATGTGCACTCAAACATTAGGCTTATGATTATGAGATAGTCCACCAAGTGGGGGCTTCTCACCAAAATGTGGATGGCTTATTGCAGTTACCAATGGTCCAGTTGGTATATCTTCAGGCGGATGAGTTATTCCAGAGAATGGTCGAAGGAAGAATTGAGGATGAGCCTCGAGAAATCCAAAGTGCGCTTTAAAAAGTGATGGAAAACACCAAGACCATGGATGGACAAGTATTCAAGATGATAAATGGGAAATGGCTATTATTCCCAAAACCGTCAGAGAGAGCAGCAATTGTTCAAGCCGCTCATAAGGTTGTCAGGCACAGAGGCCTGAGAAAACAACCAACCATATTCACCAGTATTATTACTTGGAATCAATTAATTATGATGTCGCAGACCATCTGGCTTGTTGTGTGGAATGCCAACTGCATAAACCACACAAGAATACAACTGGATACCAACTAGTCTGACCTGGATTTGCATGACACATGGTGTCTATTGACATGATGGGACTGTTGGTGATGAGTACAGGAGGAGTGAAATACATTATAGTAGCCATCGATCATCTGACAAGATGGGTCAAAATGAAAGCATTAACCTGAGTTGATGCTACCAGTACTGCGAGATTCATCCTGGATCAAGTAGTATATGGCATGGGTGTCCACAAGTTATACTGAGTGATAATGGGACCAACTTCACGTCCCATGTGATCCTGAGGCTAAATGAAATAAAGGGGATCCAGGGAGTCATGCCAGTACCATATCAGCTGGAGACAAATGGACTGGTAGAACAGGTCAATGGGACGCTGGCTGCAATGCTGAGGAAGCTATTCACAGGGAGAACTTCCGTGTGGGGAACGTAACTGAGTTTGGTGACGTTCATTTACAACATTAGTTATTATACGGTGATGGGAAAGATGCCTTTTGAATTACTTTATGGAAGGAAGGCCGCATTACCACCAATATTATATTTGGTAGTAGAACCTACGTCGGGGATGAGTACCTAACAATACCTGAATTGACTGACAAGTATCCTGATTGATATGCAATTGCAAGTATTTGATACTACCTTAAAGAAAAGGATACAAGCAAAATTGACGGATGATAAAACTGACCGCCATTAGAAGAATATCAAATAGGAGAAAGAGTTGACTATTGTGATATGCATGGTTTCAGACAAAGAAACAAGTTGGATGTACTATGGTCGGGTCCATTCAAAGTAATTGCCAAGACAGCAACTAATGCTTATTCCATCAAGAATCTCTTGGATGGAAGAGTAGTAAATCGAGTCCATGCTAAATATTTAAAGCAATGGATCAAAGAAAAAAATATAAAAAGAGTTCCCAAAGGACCAATGAACCATTAAGTTGGTCATGTCCTAATGATTAGGTAAGTCCAAAAAAAGGACCTCTGAATCAATATAGATGGTTAAGTCTGAAAAAAAGGACCTCTGAACCATAGAAAACTGGTAGGTTTAAGTGCCCAGGATCCAGTTTGGGGGAAAAGATGGACCTCTGAACCGAAACAAGGTCAAGTCCCATAGAAAAAAAAATTTTAAAAAAGATATTGGAAAAAATAATATATAATATATATATATATATATGTAAAAAGCGTAGATAAGAAAAAAGAAGCCAATATATCTTTATAAAATTTTTATTTTTTATTTTTGATTGTCCTCAGTGCAGGGATGATTCCGCCTATGTCACCTCTTGGGGGAGGGAGGATGGATCACAGTAGGGAGGAATAGTCCATCAAAATTGATATGTGATTGGACATTTGCAAGGGCGAGTCCTACTCAAAACCACATTCATTGAGTGGATGCCAAGCCCTGAGAAAACGCGATTAGGGGAAGAGAAATAGATATGTTGGAAGATGCCAATTGTGAAACCCTGGAGTGGGGTGGAAAACAGCAATAAAGGAAGAGGCAATTGGCGAATAACCCTGAGTAATCCCAATAAGGTACCAGCGCTGGAAGATTTGTCTTGAGTGCCTGCCGATGGGCCTCATCAAGAACGCCAGACATGTGAGCTGGCAGCGAAGAAGGAATACTCGAAGGAGGTTGTTGAATCATACCCCCAATTAGTGCCATCAACGGAAGATAGCGATGGGAAGCTCCAGAGAAGAGGTAGTCATGTAACGAACAGATTGCATCCTGTAAACAACAACTACAAGCTTCGTGGAAGCTGAAGCTGAATGTCCAATGAAAGTCAGGTGAGGCTGGGAGCTTCGTTGACCAACTATAAAGAACTTAACCAGCAAAGCGGAGAGCATAAGCGGCAGTATCCTGATCCAGAAGGTTATTCAGATCTTAGGGATTTAGCGCTAATGACAATGCCTCGGTGACTTGCACATGCAGTTCAGCATAGGGGAGCTTGGTATGAATGCTGTTCCTAATTGTGAGCTCAGAAACCAATATAGCGGGTTTGTAGAATTGACTAAGATGGAAGAGGAACTCAGGGAGCAAATCTGACCTGGCCAGGAAAAAACGATCTAGAGCAGTTGGCATAACCTCTGGAGCATCAACAATGATGTTTGGAGCCTCAGTGAAAGGAGCCATATCCAGAAGGGTTTCAAAGTCCAACTCGGGGATCAACTGCAAGGGAAGAGTCAGCCAAGAGGTATTTGAAATGATGTCACGCCTGGTTTCGATGGGATTGGATACCATTTCTGGTAACTCAATGGAAGGACTAGCTGCTTGCGCCAAGCTAGGCGTATGAGTTCTGGAAGGACCATAGAAGAGGGTCCACCAAGCATCCTGACTCATTCACTGAAAGAGGTGGAGGTCCAAATTGGATAGACTGTTAAGAAGCTGTTGGTAGTGAGACTGCGACTTTGACATATGAGCAGGACTAGAGGGGGATGTCAGACTAATATAGAAGTTGACATTATGCACCCTACACTCCATTAGGCTCCAATTTTGGGAAATTCTTTTAATAAAATTAATGAAATAAGCTTTCTGAGGGAAGAATGACATACAGCCAAGAGGTTATAAAAGAAATAACGAATGCAAATATAAATGAGTATTCTTAATTAAGCCACGAGATGAATATTGATGGCAAGAGTCTCCTGTCTAGGACGAGGAGAGAATCAGGAATTCTAGGACGCTGGACTGAGAAACCTGAATATGACAGCGGGTCATATACCCTGATGGGGGAAACTGGATCCCAGGAAAAAGATTGTCATGAGTAAATCAATCACCTGGCACAACAAGAGATTGTGGGGACCGCGCTCTGAGTAGGTGGTAGCGAGGAGGAAGAGGAGGAATGCCATATGCCAAAGGTTGTCCCAAGCAGCGTTGAGTATTGATAAAGTACTCCACTTAAACCAATGAAGTATTTGACCAGGTGTCCAAAGCAGTGTTTCCATGCCCAGTCCTTTTCTCGCTGGAAATCTAGGCAAGAGGGGGGATGTGTTGGGATTTTTCCCATATTCCCAGCCTGCTAGATTACCTGGTATCGCTAGGGGAAAAATTCCCTAAGGCGAAGTGAATTGGAGATTGGTTGACCCAAATTTTGGAGTTACTTTGTTTGGGGGATTTTAGGATATTTATTTGGTTGTATCCATTGGGGATCGATCTGGACAAATACTTAATATCTCATTGGGTGGAAGGGCCAACGAAATAAGGGCATCTGATAGTAATTAACTATCAGGTGTACCAATTGGGATTAGTCAGGTTTCATCACCAACTGATTGGGAATGTTTAATGAGTTGCGAGGCGAGTGATGCCACCTGCAACTAGCAAATTGATCAGTTGCTAGCCAATTATGGATGATTCACTTGGATCTAGAGGAAAACGTTAAGGATACATTGCTGACCCTTTTCATTTCAGGTCTCGAGGATTTCTAACGTCAGAATCCTAGTCATGATGGGGAAGACCATCGCTGCCAAGATGAGTAAGGGTGATTCAATGGTAATGGCTACCGTTTCATTGAAAGAGGTGTCAACTGAGGGATAGACAGCTAAATCTTCTATAAACTTCCTAGAATTTACTATAATAAAAAAACTAAAAACTCAAAAGTAGTAGTACAGTAGTAAAGTAGTATATTAGTAGAACACTCAAGTATTACACTTAATACTCACTAATTGACAAAAGTCTATGGTCAGGAAAGAACTAATAAAGAACCTTATTAGTTTGACTGTAGATTCAGTAATAGTTAGACTATCAGCATCTAGCGTAAAGATTCCATCTCAAGGATATTATTGCAGAAGACAATAATTAGTAGATTCTCAGAGAAGAGTAGAGATCCGAGTGGGGATCAAGAGATGAAGGGAATCACAGCTAAGGGATTACTGCCGACTGTGTGTTGGGCCAAAGGGACTGTCATCAGAGGATCTTAATGAAGATCGAGTGGACAGATTTTTTAGGGAAAAAATCCTAAAGAGTGCAATATTCAGTATTATCAGAAAAACCAGCCGAAGCGTTGGGCCTGAAGATAATTCTAACTTCAACTACAGATAATAGTCACCATACTATTATCAGATTATATATATTCTTACAACGCGAGGCGCATGATTAAATTGAACCTGTGCAGTAATAAGTTTATAGGGGTTATTGGCCAAAAATAATCAGGAAACCTATAAATTTTTACACCGTTTCTCCAAATTTTGTGCATCATTGGGCTGTCTGGATTCTCTCTTTTAGGTCAGCGTGTTCCTCCTTTATTAATGCAAACAGCTGGGGAGGGAGCATCATGGCCATGTTGAACTCATCCAACTCCTCCTTCATGAAGGACATTTTTGGGTCCTGGCTGAGTAGGTCTGGGAGTAGGTTGCTCTCCCTGGGTTTATATTATATTTTGAAATCATACTGAGATAGCTCCAGGTGCCAGCGGGCTTGTCATTGGTTCATCCTACAGGGGCTCTTGTGGAACTCCAAGGCACTGTGGTCAGTTTAGATCATGAACAGATGGCGCATGTACAACAGATGATGCTGCCACTCATCCAGTGCTGCGACATTCTCCAGGAGTTCCTTGTCATAGACAGGGTAGTTGGTTTCCGCCAGTAGCATCTTCCTGCTGAAGTAGCATACTGGTCCAAACCATCCTCCCCTGCCTGCAGTAGGACCGCCCCAATGGCAAAATTTGACGCATCTGTCTCTACTATGAACGGGCGATTGGCGTCTGGGTGCGCTAGGACTGGCGCTGTGAGGAGGGCCTCCTTGATGGCCTGAAACGCCCTCTCCTCTTCCTCCCCCCATTTGAAAGGGACTTGCCCGGTCAACCGGGTAAGCGGGGCAGCTGTTTCTGAGAGGTCCTTGGTGAATCTCCTCAGGAATTTATCACACCTAAGAAACTGCGCACACCTGTCTTGTCCATTGGCGCTGCCCATTCCTTCACTGCCATCAGCTTGTCTGGGCAGATGGCTGTCCCCTTTTAAAATACAACGTTTCCTAGGAAAGACACTGAGCCCTTGTAGAACTCGCATTTGGAGGGCTTTAGACGCAGGTTGGCCTTGTCCAGTGCACTGAGGACCCTCTTGACGTTCTCTGTGTGCATCTCGTGAGACTTGGAGAACACCAAGATGTCATCCATGTACGCGATGCAGCATCTCCCAATCAAGTCGCCCAGGTCATGGTCAATGGTCCTTTGGAAAACGGCAGGGGCGTTCTTGAGTCCAAATGGCATAACCCTGTATTCATATAACCCTAGGTGGCACTTAAATGCCATGTACTGTTGGTGCTCTGGTACAACAGGCACTTGGTTGAAAGCATCAACCAGGTCTAACTTAGTGAACACCTGGCTCCCAGAAATCATCTGTGAGATGCTCGCCATCAGCGGGATGGGGTAAGGGTCCATTTCTGTTATGGTATTTAAGCGGCGGTAGTCAACACAGGGGCGGAGCTCGCCATTGGCCTTAGGGACCAGGAGGATGGGAGATACCACAGGAGATTTTGAGGGCACTATCATCCCTCGCTCCAACATATCCTTCACATACTGGTCAAGGGCTTCCTTTGCTCTGGGGTTCAGGGGGTACACCAGGCTTCCTTTTGGGAGCTCAGCATCTCCTTTGAACTTGAACGAGATTGCAAAGAGGCCCTGTGGATCGCAGGGGAGGTGACGCTCTTCTGGAATAGGCGCTTATAGTCTCTGAATTCCTCCGGTATCTGTTCCTTCAGCCCCTAAGTGCACAGAGTTCACACCAGGCCTGCTTCTGCCAGAGGTAAATAATTTTAACGACAAGGGTTCTTGTTCTTTGGGGTGAAGCATCACCTGGCCCTCCTCCAAATCAAAGTGTGGGGAGTACTTATGCCACCATTTCATGACCAGAACGATGGGGTGGGGCAGGTTCTGGATGGCGCAAAAGTCTTCCCAAAAATGGTGGATTCCCTGTTGGAGCTTGATCTTGGACTCAACCTCCCAGTATTCTGACAACTTGGAGGTGTCCGTAAGGGTCATGATACTCTTTTCTCGCATTTTTACTCTTAATTTCTTGGCTAGATCTCAGTCCATGTAGTTTTCTTCAGCCCCAGTATCCACTAAAGCCCACGGTTTTTCTAACTTGGCCCCTTTCTCTTTCTTCTTTTGCTTCAATGTAAATGGAATAAACATGTAAGAGGAGCCGTTTCCTTTATTGAGCAATGAGATGTGGGCAGGGGTTGGGCGAAAGTTGTAAGTGGGGGGGCCATCCGGGACGCTGGGAGCCATGGGTGCAGGAGCCGCAAGGCGTGGGGCATTCTCCCCAGGGGCCCCCTGCTCCTGTTGCCCCATATGGCTTGATATGGGCTCTGACTCCGCGCGTCGTCCACGGAATTTATTGTGATTCCCAGGCATAGGGGCCCTGGCTTGGCCAAGGCTAGCTGGTTTTCTACCTGGGAAGCAACGGTGACCTCTTCTTCCAAGGTTGCCCCAGGCGGGTGGCGGCCATAGCTGTGAGGATGTCTGGGCGAAGGTTCTGTCTGAACATCCGTGCGAGCTGGGAAGGAGACACTTTGGTGGCTTTGGCTAGGGGTCAGAACAACCGAGCATACTCTTTGACGGCCATTTTCCCTTGGCTGAGGGCTAAGAGCACAGACTAGGTGGCATCCTGAGAGCCGTTTGGGGTGGCGGCTCTTTCCACAAGGTGGATGCAGTCCTCCAGAGAAGCAAGAAGGGCCAGCTGAGTCTCCAATAGGTTGATAAGCCAGATTGACAGGTTTTTAGTAGGTCCACTATCACCTGAACAATCTGGAGGGACGCGGCCGTTGTACCCCCAGAGGCTGCTGTAAGGCAGGCCTGTAATCTAATGCGGGAGAAGGTACCACGCATAACACTCAACTCCTCTGGGGTCAATGCTTGTCTAAACTTGGACTTGGCATCAACGTGTTAGACATAAGCAATTGAATTCCCTTGAGATGGGAGGAGATGAGTGGCTTCCCTCAGCAGGAACAGGATGGAGAAGATGACCATCAGGAGAGTGGTAGTGTGCTCATACCAGGCAGGTAGGGCTCTTCCATGTGGTCCCCCCATCCCATCCCATAAAAGGGAGATGAGGTTGAATGAAATTCGTCTAATGTGATGAACGGGGTCTTTCCCACATTGCCACAAAGCAGTTGGGCAAGAGGGCCCATGTGAGGGCCCATAGGCAAGAGAGGGCCGCTGTGGTGAGGTCCCGCGTTTGTTGGCTTGTTGAGCGATTTAGATATCCTTGGAACACTGTAATAATGATGCTCACACTGAGGAGGGCAGTTTGGCCTCCAGAGAGAGCATACAGAGAGGCAACAGCTCTGTTGAAATCTGAGGAATGGTCCGTGTTGATTCACTCAAAATCCGCGATTTTCCTTGAAATCTCAAATAAATGATTTCAAATTTTCAAAATTTTATTTTCGATTTTATTGGTTTTTAACATATTTATTAGAAGATGAAGTTGTCTTAAACACCTTTGCTTGGTTTGTTTTATATCAAGTAATGGGGAAAATGGGGAATTTGGACCACTCAGAGTCTGCAGGTGGCGGACTATCTGGGGGCCTACTTCAATAATCTCAGTCTCCGATATTCTTGTCTAGGCCCATTCTAGACCATCCGTCAGGTACCCATGGTGTTGCAGAAACTTTTTTGCATATATTTCTGTTTGTCAAGGACAAATCAGAGCTCATCTCCACCTTATCACTAAAATTCCCATTTTTGGGATAATTCAGCCTGGAAGCCCCTGATTTGCTGGGCTGCCCTTCACCATGGCTCTCATGAGTTTTGATGAGTGGCGGATTCAGCTTGGCGGTTCCCAATTCATTGAGCTGCTCAATGCCATCATTTCCTTTTCTGGAGTTATTTGGCTTGGCAGCTCCTGATTCATCAAGCTGCCAAATGCCAACATTTCCTCTTTTAATGTTATTCAGCATGGCAGCTCCGGATTCGCTGAGCTGCCCAATGCCATTATTCATGCCACTTCTGTTTTTGGCATAATTTGACTTGGCAGCCCCTGATTCGCTGGGCTGCTCTTTGCCATTGCCAATTGCTATACATGAGGCCTCAGAATTCAGGTTGTTGGCCCCTGATTGGCCCGGTTGACATTTACATCGACTTCTGCCACCTTTGCTTGAGGTTTTGTAAGTTTTGTGGCATCTGATTTGTCAAAATGCCATTTCTGAGGGTCGTTGCCCTCGAGCTCAATGCTTTTATGTATATTTGGTGTGAAACTATTAGCCACAATCCCCACCTTAGGTAGGGTCGGGGCTATGTGGTGGTCAAGCAGCGCCTTGACCGTCACAAATGGCTGGCAGATCTCAACAGCCCTGCTGCAGAATATTGTTTAGCTTACCTATTGAAATTGTGGCAACTTGTGGTCCATTGATGCTATCATCTTCAATCACAATCACTTACTAATGTTACTCTTGTGTCAATCCCTAGAGGAATTTTGGATCTTTGCAAGCTTCAAGAACAATCAGTGGTACATATAAACAGTCAGGGGATCAAAACGCTGCCCATCCAATACAACCACACCCCAGTGGCTTAGGATCAACTACTTGTGCAATTTTCCTCTTGCATATGTGCCAAAGTTTTTTAAAAAAACCCAAAAGTCTGGGCATCTCTGCAGGTTCAGGAGAAAGAAGTTTTTTACCAATTAGTTTAGAACTACAAAGACAATATCAAACAAGATAAAAATGATGTTTTTATTGAACTTGAGACAACGCTACATTTATGTCAGTGACACTAAACCAAATGCCAGCCTTATTATATACTTCAAGCACTTGAACCCTTTATAAAACTTGAATTCAAAGATGCTAGCCAACAGGCTTAGTTTCCTCTGCCAATCACCCTGGGCTTTCCCAGTATTTTTGATGCCCAAGAAGAACGGAGAGCTCTAAATGTGCATTAAAATATATCCCATTGAACAAGTGTATCAGAAGAACGCCTACCCATTTCCTCTAATTCTGATATCCTCAGTGCCATAAAGGAAGGCCAAGTATTCTCCAATATTGATCTTTTTATGGATAATGCCAGTTGGACATGGCCAAAGACTTGATTGAGAAAACTACATTTATCACAAAAAAATGGTCAGTTCAAGTACACTCAAATGCCATTCTGGTTTAACAAAGCCCCATAAACCCTTAAAAATCAATAATCTACTGTTTATATTTATGGTATTACTATCTAAAGACTAAACTTCCAACAACTCTTCCAAGATTTGAAGATCATGTTTCAATGGATCAAGAAGACCAACTTATCATTAACAAATTCAAAATTGTCTCTATGCACCAAAGAGCTTATTTTATTAGGCCATGTACTTACCCCCCAAGGGAAGAGCCACCAGCCACAAGGAATGATCTTAGAGATTTCCTATCACCTATGGGCTTATTAAACTAAAATTCACTCTAAACCCAAAACACTCCTTAAAAACCTTTACCTAAATTTAAATATCAGCCTAGCCCTATTATCCAACAATTACAAGACAAGATTCCTGCCAACCTAATTGAACAACTGCCCAAAAAAATTCACAGGATTGAGCCAATCAAAATGAAACTTCAATATGATGAAAAGCTTAAGACCCTCCAGAATTTCACTGTGGGAGACTTATTATATTTATTCAAAATGATTTACTCATCTCCAAATCCTGAAAACTTTAACTCCATATCAAAGGACCCTTTTGAGTCTAAAAAGTCATTCACGTGGTAATTAAAGATATAAATTCTTAACGGAGTTCCCTACCAGTTCATCATCAATAAAAATCAACTCTAAGTATAGCATAAAGATAAATAAAGGAAGTGTTGTTAAACTGCTGAGATTGCTAATCCATCAGCGTATATTCCCTCTCTGGTGTTATCCCTCAATCCAATTAGTTATTTTTATCTTATTTTCCTTTGGGATAATAAAATCCCTTTCCCTTTATATGTTTTCTATAAATAATTATAAAAGTCTGATCACAATTTTATAAAACATCAAATATCTTTTCTACATTCAGTTCTTTATTTTGTTTATTGAAATTTATCCCCAATCTGCCATCTTTTTAATTTGGGCTAAATGTCTCAGAGAAGATGCCCACCAGAAAAAAAACCCAACACCTGATAATTCTGAAATTTGAGGTGCCACATGAACCTTGGGTTGTGATAATCTGGGATTCTCAAGCCCTCTGTAAGTCCAGAGGAGCACCCCTGCATCTCAATCATATGAGATTCCTAATCCACATAAAGAAGGGGGTGAGTAAGGCAGCCATCCCTCTTGTGATCCAGGGCAATTTGGACCATGTGGTGGACAAGAGGTGGGTGACAGCATACCCTATCAAAGTTGCCCCTTTTCCCTTTTACTTCACCACCTAAAAGTTGGTGCAGCGGATCAGAGTGTGTGGAGGTGGCGGAAGTGAGGGGCCACTGCCAGGAAGAGTGGTGAGCATCTCTCCCCCATGACAATTTTGGGGTCCTGATGAGGGACATCAATTTAAATAAACAAGATGAGGTAGAATTACTTCTGCGGTATAATCAGATATGAAGCCCTGCCATGGCGTTTCCTTCCTCTGGAAGAGGTGGGTCAATCCAGTGTGTTCAAGGGCGTCAAATCCATTTGAAACCCAATGGAATCCCCCTATGTGAGCTGGCCATGGGTAAAACCATTCACCCACCGAATGAAGCATCACTGCCTTCCAAGAAGAATTGTGTTAGGGAAAATCTAGTGGAAAATTTGAGCAAGAGTCAACCAGTAAGTGGGAGATAAATTTAATGTCAAATTGATTGCAAAAAATCACAATCTACCAGAATTCAAAGGGTTCATGCTACCTTTGTTTAATGCAGATTAGATTTATTTCCCAAGCCCCTAGAACTTAAGACAACCATACCCACATGTACAATTGGAAGTCAATTCTGCAATTTTGTTTAATAACCAATTTTCAAGAAAAAAATTTTCAGTTGTAAATTTTATCACTTTTTATAAGTCACCGCCTACCAAGTTCCTTGTTCCCCAGGGTACACAACAACTAGGCCCATTAGCCATCTCCACCTTTTTCCTCACTACTCAAATGGGGATTTTGACTTAGTGGCCTCTTGTGGATGTCCCCTCTTTTTGAACACTTTCTGGCGTCATAATGTACTGTTGCTGTTGGAGATTATTTCTCCTCATTGGATGAAGTTTTACGACTTCACCACACACTTAACAACCCATGGCACTACTTCAAATTCAGGGCCCCCAGGGGCCCAAAAGAACTAACAGCAGCGGAATCTGTGACCACTCTGGCGGCCACAGCTTGGTTGTTGATAATTTGGCATTAACGGTGGTCTTCAGCCACCATCACACAATCATTTCTCTCCCACCCATTATCAGGTCATATGGACGGCTATGTCCCTGAAATTCTGGTTTGCATTCTGGGTGCTCACACACCTCAACTGGCAGGCTAGTCTCAATTTTATTAGCTGGCACCATAACACCCACACATAATAGTAGTAATTAGTTGGTTTTAATATGATAAATGATTTTACCTAAGAAGTTGGTGCTACCAATAATTGAAACATTACCCACCATTTGTATATGGAACTTAAATTTAATATGTATGGGAAAGTGCTTGTTACTAGTTAGTTGATTTTGAGAGTTTAGTTTTAACTAAAAGGTTGGTAATTATGATTACTGAAATGCTACATATCATGTTAAATATAAATTTAGTCCGCTTCAGATTAATTTAAAAGCCAACCAATCACCAATACCTATCACTCAATTGAAGTTTATAAACACATCTAACCTAGTATCTATATTAAAATTTAATTAAAGTAATTTAGATTTTATTTTTTATCAATTAATCTTCAGAGCTAATCAGATTTGTTCCTGGCTAGTTGCTAATCACCTATACCAAAAAATGGATGCTAGCGCAATATATTATAAATATTGTTTTTGTATATTTTATATATTTCTACTTATTTCTCCAGTGGTATAGTATGGGCTTAATGACCACATTCTTGATTTTGATCCTTGTAGATGAACATTAGGTAGGTACAATTTATGAGGGTGTTGGCATTTTACCTAACGCCCCAAACTGAGATAGTAAATAGTAAGGCAGTCCTTGGAGTTCCTGGCCTATCAGAATGCTGCTTATGAAGATTTACCAGGATTTATCCTCCTTTCCTTCAAATTTTGATTTACCATTTTCCCTATTAATTATGTCATGTAGCGTGCTGATAATAATAAGACTTTCTTGGAATTCAGAGTGAGTGACCACCCAGGACACCATCCAGAATACCTCTGGTACGACCCTTTATTGTGGTATGAAATAGTAGTAAGGGAGCTGTGAGCACCATCCAGAGGTTTCCAAAATTGGCAATCATAGTTACTAGATGTCCAGTGGACTGCAAAAAATCACAAATAACATTCTATTTTAAAGAATCTCTATATTAGAACTAAAAGGTGGAAAGGGAAAAATGGAGTGACAGCAGAACCTGGAGGGTCTGATCTTATTAGTTCACAAAAAATATGGGAATAGAAATGATTGCATTTGCCATTGGGAGTAATTATGAAATTTGACTAAAGTGGATTGACATTTTAAAAATCTTTATGATGCCAAATTAATTTCAGCTTGTCCAGCAACTTGTGCTCAAATTATGCCACCAAAATTTTACCTCCCAATTCAGTTCCATTTAATGAATCAGTGGAGCTTCATCCATCAAGAAACTGTGTCACCCATGGTCAGAACACATATGGCTAATCCCATTGATTAGGTAAGGGTTTTATTGACCCATTCCTACCAGGGACAGAATAATGATTGCTAGTGACAAAAGGGGAACAGTAATTATGAATTTCCAAGCCCTAGCTGAAGAATCATTTATAATCACTGGATATCAATTTAAACTTATCAGCAGAACTTGAACTGCTGGGAGATAACCTAATGTGGGAGAGAATCGCTATCAAAACCTCTACTGGCAATGGCCCCATGGCTGCTGCTACTTCCCAACTCACCCCGGATTCTGGACTAGCTGATGTGTGTTTGGCATGGAGGGAATGAATAAATCTTAAGATATGCCATCATATACCACTCATCCACCACATGGGATAAGTCATCCATGTTGATGAGAGAGATGGATTCTTGTTTCCTACCTTTCTTAGTACAAAGCAGAAAAAACTGTCAGGGTGCAGATAATTTGAGGAAGACTGTCTAATTTTGATAGGTTTTGACAGTGTCCAGTTGATGGACATAGTGCCAGAGGCTCAGCTGCTTTAATGACTTTTAGGAGAAGTTTTCTAAGGATAAATTGGGGGACAATCTATTTAAATAACATATCAAAGGTCCTTTAACAAGCCTGAAGGCTGCAGTAGGGGCAACTGAAGGTCTTACAGGGGCAACCCAAAAGAGTGGGAGAGGCAGAGTCAACAACCCTCAAGGTTTACAGCTGTATAGTAATATATTTAAATAGGGTGGATCATTTTAATAAATAGCGTGAAATAGATTGCGAGCAAAGTGCTACAGACCACCCAAAACTGGTGAATCAATTATCAAAAAGGTGATTGATGGAATCTGTAGCATGCGTGACAGATTAGCAGTCAATATCGTAAAGGTAAACATCCACTATCTCACGGAGGATGGGGAGCAACTGTGAATCTGTGAATCAAGATGTCCATTTAATGATCTACAGTATTTATTTGTGGATGGTAGCATGCATCTCTGGAAACTTTGGCAAAAATTAGTGAGGCAGCATTAAGGGGGAATCCATGACAAAATTTCAACAGAAAAATGCTTTTAGTTAAGTAAACTTTAAGGGAAAAAGTTAGAGATAAACTGGCAACCTACCCTAAGGCGGGTGTTTGCCTATATAGTGGAGGCGGAAAGGAGCTTGGACATTTTTATTTAACTGAGGTAGCTGACCAGGGGACAGACATTACCAAAAATATATGTGAAACTAAGAGAATAACTAAAAATATAAAATTAGGCACCCCAGGGTACTCAAGTTACCCCTGTTGCCAGCGGGACTGCCAGGTATGGGGGGTTGGTGCACTACTCCGAGGGGGTTTCCCCTGCTATGGAGCAGGTGTGAAGGAAAGGGTCTGTGTGGAGTAACCAGAGTGGGAACCATGATTCTATGAGCGCTTTTTGTCTTGGTCTCATATATCCATAGAGCCAGGCTTGGAAGTGCTCTAGTAAGTGGACATGGAATCTGTTAATAATCCCATATTGGTTGGGACCGTGCCCTTGAACGCATCTAATGCAATTGTGTGGATTTTCCACATTGCAATGGATATTATTAGGGAGCGGAGGGTAGATGGGATTGGTGACTTGATCTGGAGCGCGAAGATACTTTTTGATATCAAAAATTCCTGTTCGTTTTCAATCTTAAGCAGGCGTGCGACTTTCTGCCATATAGCTTTGATTGGGGGGCATGTTTCTAGGCGGTGATGTAGGGATCCCTCCCCTCCACATACTGCACATGTTTTGTGGAGGGAGTTGGAGTGGTCCACCATCCTATAGGTCCTTCTCAAACAGCGCCAGGCGTTTGCTCTTATCCTTGGCTGTAAGAGTGGGTGGTGTGTCATTTTCCATATTGCTTTCTGTGTGGTTAAATCATAGGGAATGTCCAGCATATCTAGGTATTTTATCCTAGCTATGCTTGGGGTTTTTGCGAGCATATCCCTCTGGGGGTGGTTTTCTGGGTTTCTTAATTTGAATTGGGGGCTGAGTCGTCCCCTTCCCTGTATAGTACCCATGTTCTCTATGGTCCATCCCATATGGCGGATAGTTCTGAGGATATGTTTGAAATGAGGGGAGGTTCCATGTGGACCTGTTGCAGTAGGGTGCTTGTCAAGGTATAAAAGTAGTTTGGGTGGACTATGTGGGTTGGTTAATTTGAGCGCCTGTGCAAAGTTAGTCTTTTGCTCTGGACCAATGTTGTTGCAGGAGGTCTGGAGCAAGGATTTCCTTTATCCAGGTACCTAGGATGTGATTGTCATGGCTCTCAAAATCTATTAGTCCCATGCCTCCGCTTGAGCGTGGACCAAATAGTGTTTCCATCTGTATAGGAGGGTGAGAGCCAGGCCACAGCCAGCCCTGGATAAGCGCGCGAATTGAGGTTATAAAGGTAGGTGAGAAGGCTATCGCATGGGCCTGGTACCACAGTATTGGGGGATGAGCTAGCAACTGTAACTCGTCCTGTTAGTCCTGGGTTCTCTCCCTTGAGGGAGGCTACGCGTTTGATACCCGTTGTAACAGGTTACTTTCCATTGTCTCATTAGCATATCCCCCTGATTCTAGCCAGATTCCAAGGTGTCAGACAGGAGTGGTGGTGGGAGGTGTTGCAAAGGGTAAAATAATTGGGTTTTTTCTTCAAGTGTTGGTGTGAGGTTCTGATGTTGTGGCCCAATTGTTTGTGTATTTGCCTAAGAGGATGATTTCTGTCTTCCTTTTTGTTGAGCGATGCATTGCTCACCTTGGAGTATTCCTCTAGAGTGTGTTCCAGCTGTTGGGCATCTTCATTGTTTGCTATACCTGCTACGCAGTCATCTGCAAAGGCCAGTATCTTGACTGTTGGTTGTCCTTGTGCGGTTATCCCCATGAGATGTGAGTCAGTTACTCGGAGGAGCGGGTCAAAGCTGAAATTGTATAGCAGTGGTCTGAGGGGATCCCCTTGTTTGAGCTCTCTGTGTGGTTTGATATTGTTTGTTAGGAATCCAGGGCCGCATACAGCCATGGTTGCAGATTCTGTTAGGAGCATCGCCCATTTTATGAATCTTGGTGGGAGTTTGAAGGCATGTAGACATTCTTTTAGGTATGGCCAGCTAACACGGTCATACGCCTTTTCCTGATCCAAGAAGACCAGGGCACCAGTTGCTTTGGATTGGCAAATGTTTGCAACAGGGTGTATGTTGTTCCAGATTGAACGCCCTGTATAAACCCAAACTGGTTGGGTGATAGGACGTCAGATGCAATTGCGCCTAATCTAGCTGCTAGAATTTTTGTTAGAATTTTTGTGTCAGTGTTGAGAGTGCAATTGGGCGCCAGTTGGCCAGGTCCAACTTGTCACCCTTTTTATACAAGGTTATAACGTAGGATTCATGGCCTCCTGGTAATAGGCGTGTTTCCAACAAACTCTGGTTCATTGACGCCAATAGGAGGGGGCGATTTGTTGAATATATTTTTTGTAAAATTCGTAGGGTATCCCATCAGGCCCTGGGCATTTCCCTACGTGGTGCACCGCGAATTGTTTCCCAAAGCTCCTCCCATGTGATAAGGGATAGTATATTGTAATTTGGTGGTGTACTTTGTATCTTGGCAGTTTGAATAAATTCTTTAATTTTTTGTGGATCTGTTGGCATATTGTGATATAATTTGGTGTAATAGCGGTGTACTTCCACCTTGACCTCCTCAGGGTCAGTTGCCACAGTGCCGTTGGTCTTGTGTGCACACACACACACACACACACACACACACACACACGTGGGCTGGTTTCCATGGGAGTGGAATTGGTGGAAAAAGTATGTCTAACAGGTTTTGCCTTCCTTTATGAACTTACCTTTGTTCGATACTTTGATTCTGTGTTGGTGTTCAAAGATGAGATTGTTAAGTTGGGCTGAAATTTCTGCCCATTTGCGTCCCCAATTAGGCTATAGCCAGATCTTGGAGTATTTATTTCCAGGTGGTCTAGTTCTGCCAAGGTACGCTTGATTGTGGCTGTGTCCACGGTGTACTTGCATGATGCAATATGTTGGGTTTTGTTGATTAAATCTTTTCTTGAAATTTTCCCATGTTCTGATGGGATCCAAAGTGAATGGGGCTGTGAATTCTGGGTTTGTAGCCTTGTTTTCAACCCAGTCAGATATCTCAGGCAATTTTTATATTTTCTGGGTGAAGCTTTCTCCAAGGTGACAATTGTGTGTGGGATTGGGTTGGCGCTAACTGCACCATAACTAATCGGTGATCAGAAAATGTGATCTTTTTGTTGTAAATTTGGAGATTCTTGAGTGGTGGGATTGTGGGATGAGGATGTGGTCAATATGACTCATTGATATGAGCAGTCCCTCGCATATGTTGGGTCTTTGTCATGTGGGAAGGATTGGTGAATTGGGGGGAAGAGCATCCTGTAAGCCAAGGGGAGTCCATAATTAAGTGTAACTTTGCGTCAGGGAGCTTGGGTGCCTCAATATGGAGGAGACCTGGGTAGCCCAAGGGAGCACCTGAGATTTTTGTAAATTGTGATAAAAGGTAGTGGCCCACATATATGGAGACCTCCCCGAAGAGGTCTGCCACCAAGTTAGTCCAAGGAACCATAAATGAACGTAAAATAACGGGTATTTACTTGAAGAAAGTCGACCAACAAGTAATGTTGGTCGCAAAAACATATTTAAAGTGGGTTGGGGAAATTCAGGTTCTGCGGAAGTGCACCCAAGCCTTGACACTTCAATAAACAGATGCTTCTGTCCGTTTTAAAAATACACCAAAAGTGCCTTCACTTGAGTAAACAATTGAAGCCATATTTTACCTGAACTCAAAACTTCATAACTTGAATGGGATTCAAACTCCTGTTCTCCAATTAACTGAATCAAACCATCTTTGTTTAAAACGTAAATTGTTCATTTCAGTGCCTGGGCTGAGATAAGAGGCTGGGCGTTTTGCACCCCATTAGTATCAACCTGGGCATGCTTGGCTTGCACCCAGCGTTAATCTAAGGTGTGTTTCAGGTCAGGAAGAGCCTGAAGTTTCACCTTCTGGGCCTCCTGTCGCCCAGCCTTATCTCTAGCATCAGTTCCTACTATTATGTTATCCAACCATGACATCAACATAAGGAAAAAAATTAAATCTAACTAGGGGTTTATTGAAGGGAAGACAATCAACAAGGAAGGTTGGTATAAAAGAATCTTAATTAAACAAAAATTGGGGGAATCATCCATCAGAGAAATTGGTGCTAAGCTGAGGTGCACCAATAAGTGCACACATCCATCTGACAGGGTACTATACTTCAAAATTGTCCAAACTCAAGTAATTGTTTGAAGTCAAGGCTGACTAAAGTTGGAATTTTTGTAAACTAATGGGTTCTGAACTCTCGCCACTGAGTAACCAAATTGAGCCATCATCATTTAGAAGATAACTCGTCTGTTTTATTTCTAGAACTGAAACACGGGTCTGGGCGTTATGCACCTCACCTGTACCAACCTGGGCATACCTGGCCTGTACCCAGCGCTGGTCCAAGATGTTCTTTAGGTCAGTAAGGTCCTGCAACTTGACCCTTTGGAACTCCTGCCGCCCAGCCTTGTCTTTGCTGTTGATGCCCTCAATTAGGTCATGTAAACATGACACTAACACCCCCTGAATTTTTAAGAAAGAATGGACAAGGCGCATAAGTAAAAGCAAGTGTCATTTTGTTGTGCCTTCACAAAGTGCATGACATCGCAAATCTCAATGTTATTCCAGGCCAACACATGAAGTAGTTGGTGGATCAAAAGCTGAATGTAATCAACCAAGTACTCCTCAGCTCCATGTGAGCTGAGCTGGCGAGACAACCCCATTGTGGTTGTGTTGAGGTAAGACATATAAGATTTGTAATGGGATTCTTTGTCCCGTTGATTATAAAACAGACTTAGAGCAGGTCCCCCACATCTTCTTCATAGAGGTGGTAACCCCGCAAGAGCCATTCCATGATACCCCACAGTTGCTGAGGGATCACATTAGTGGATCTGCCCTGTTGGGCTGACTCCAACACAGGAAAGCAGCTAACTGCAGTTCCATCCTAGTTTCCTCATCCCGTGGTTCTGTCACCACAATATTGCTGATTCCTCATTAGATGTCTCCATTATTTCCCCAGAGTATCAGTTGTAAAACCTATTAAATTCTGGCATAATGAGTGAGGGCTCGTCATGATGCCTAGTTGCCGTTGCACTACAGTTGACCAGTGACCCCCTGTAGTGAGCACCACTGTTAATTTTTGGCGGTATCACTTAGAGCTGCTACACTGGTTGCACAGGTAAATCACCACTGAGCAACGGATGAACAATATGAAGATTGCCAATCCTAAATAGATAATAACTATATGTAAAATATTGAGCTATCGCCCCAACTGACTCTAATTATTATATAATAATGCAGACTATCTCTGATAACTTTCTCCCTACTTTAAACTCAAAAACTTTCTCCTTCTTCTCACCCTCAACTCTTAATCCTCAGTATTCCTAGTCAGTTTCAACTTTTCCACTTAGTAATTCCTTATTCACTACAAATTTAGGGGTTTCATTCTATCTCTAGGCTTTGGTGGAATTCCCTCAATTTACTGAACTATCAGTACTTCTAATAATTTGCTTCACATTGACATAATCTTCTGCTCAATATTAAGGCTCACCTTGACTCATATAATACTATTTTCCAGATAAATTGGCTATTTGTCCAGTCTTATTAATTTCTTGACACCATGCCATTTTGCCACGCCAGTGGAGATGGTGGACCAAATGTGCATGACAGCGACATCTATCAGTGCAACACCCTGCTGGTTGTCTCATGAAGTGGGGGCTTTTTTATCTCCATCAGCATATCCTGTGGGGGTTAGCTAATTCCTGGTCCTACCCACAATCCTGAAATTCATTTAATGGGGTTTGACAAAGGTGCAGAGCTTCTTAATCTCAATGTTGGGTCTTATCCTGCTTTGGTTTCTGTGTGTGAGGCAAATCCTGCAACTGAGTAGATGGTCATTAATACATTGGTCCACCAGTTGACAGACACCCAACTTGAGGAAATTGTGAAGAGGTACCCTATTCTGGGTTTCAATTCACGGACCAAACCAGTTTCCCCGCCCAACTTGATGATTATCACCACCCAGCTGGTGGAATTGAGTGTCCTTGCCAATAAAACAATATTTTTCTTATCTTTTGTTATCATTGGAAATCTGGATGGGTGTGCACCGAGTGTCTTTTGAGGCCCTGGTTGACACAGGAGTGGTGGGAAACTTCATGAGTTTTAGGCTGCTGCAGCTGCTCTAGTTGGAATTGTATGTAGGGGTATTAGTGCTGGGCGCATCATCTGCTTCAAGGTCATCCTTTAATGTGTGATGACTGGTCTCCTTCTCAGTGCAACAGTTCAGTTTATGTGATCAATCTGCGGCAGTGCCCAATCTGCTATTCCCAGTTAATATGGGGGTGGGATGGTGGCAGCATCAGCAGGTGAAGATACATTTACAATCAAATATGATGTCCTTTATAAATACTCATGTGGAAGGCGAGTTTCCCCTTATTAAAACTCTTACTGTGTCATGAGGCAGAGATCCATCATGATGCTTGCTTCCTCATGGGCCTCCCGCCTGATTTTCCCCCACCATTGGTGGCATACCAGGATATATTTGATTTGTAACATGTAAATTATCTACCACCACACACCAAATATGACTTATTGTCCCTCTTGACAGTAGCTGTGATTAATATCAACTATCCGCTGAATCCTTACACTGTGGAGGAGGACAAGGCTTTGGAGGTATGGGTGGAAGATATGCGTAAGAATAAGTGGTATTTGAGCAAATGTCCCATATTACCTCACCTATTGCTTTCACTAAGAAAGATGATGAGACGCTGAGGCCCTGCATTGACTAAAGTCATTTGGATAATATTACAGTACATGACCCCTATCCCCTCCCTCTAGAGCAGACGATCAGCCAGATGATTGCAAAATCCCAGGTGTTTTCTAAGCTTGATCTTGCAAATGCATTTATTAAATTCGATTGAATAAAAGTTATGAAATGGCTTAGCACAATTTGGACCAGGAGAGGCATATTTCAGTTCTGAGTGATGCTGTTCAGCCTGAATAATTCTCCAGCCACGTTCCAGAAGATGATTGATAATGTGCTGGGGGACCTTGGGTTCACCTGCATGGTGGCATATATTGGTGATATCCTTGTCCATTCCCCCACACCTAAGCAGCATAAGAAAGACCTGGTGGCAGTGCTGGCACTCTGCACTAGGTGGAACTTTAATTCAATCTGATTAAGTGTGAGTTCTTACATGAATAGGGTACCTTCCTTGGTAATCTAGTCTTAAAAAATGGTTATGCCATACCCCCAGTAAGCTCAAGGCCATCCTTGAACTACCTACTCCCACAACCCAGAAGCAGTTGCAGAGCTTCTTAGGCACCATCATCTTCCTGAAGAAATTTTCCCCTCCTTTTCACAGCTGGC
>JAKSZP010013768.1:0-48517 GCA_022478985.1 Massospora cicadina
AGCAAGTCAATCAACAAGGAAGATTAGTATCAAGGGATCACTATTAAACATCAGGGGGAGAATCTTCAGTCTGAAAGAGTGGTGCAAAGCTAAACAAAACAATAAATGCACATTACTATCTTGCATGGTACTGCAGCTTGATAATGTCCAAACTCATGTTATTGATTTCAAGTAAATTCATCCAAATTTGGCAACATTGTAAACGGAACAAGTTTCAAAACCCTGTTCCCTAAGCAATCATAATGAACCATACTGGTTAATAATGTAGCTGGTGAATTTTAATGCCATGGATGTCACACAGGGCAAGCATCACGCATATCCTCAGGACCAGTTTGGGCACATCTTGCTTGTATCAAAATATGTCCAAAGTATGTTTTAGATGAGAGGCCTTGCAACTTAACCTTTTTAGATTCCTGACGTCCATCCTTTTCTCTACAGTCTGTGCCCTCAATTATGTCATGTAGTCATGACATTACCTTCTCATTTTTTGGGGGCTTTACCCCCCTCTAGCTTTTACCAAGGAAAAGTTCTTGTAAGCAGGGGCAGCATAATGGACGTGATATCTTGCTTCGACTTAGGACTTTCTGCTTCTGGGAATCACACGTGAAAAATCTCAATTAGATCTTGGTCATGGGTGCAATCACGCGCTGGTACCCAACTGTTCTCAGCTGCGTCAAATCCCTTCCAGGATACTAGGTCTCAAGCCTACTTCTTCCCTAGTAATAGGCTACAATCTCCACTTCCCACTCCAGCTCCCCATCAACGAGATAAGACTCAGGTGTCTCTGGTGGGAGCCTTCAAACAACGTAAGCTTGCTTTATGGAAGACTGAAAAGATTTAAAATGAGAGGGGAGATCCAACAGGTATGAGGCGTGGCCCACCTTTTTGACAACGCGGTATGGCACAATTCTCTTTGGTCCCAGTTTTTTGCATGGTTACTTGATAGGGATGTTTTTAGCATCCAGCATTACGAGATCTCCTTCCTTGTATGCTGGTCCAACTCATCTCTTACCATCAGCGTTCTCCTTGTAAGCCTGCATGGCTGCATCTAAATTTGTGTTAACCCTTAGTGTACTTTCTTGATTGTCTTTGCAAAGTTCAACACTGCTTCAACTTTTGAACCATAATAAGACTCCACGTTGAAGGCGGGGTTAATCCCATAGTTGTTGAAATATGGTGAATAAACAATGGATGCATTTTGGGCGTTGTTGAAGCTAAATTGGCCATGGAATGATGGGAAACCAAATTTGAATGGTCAGCGGCATTGTAACACTGCAGGAACTGTTCCAAGTACTGGTTCACTCGTCCAGTATGCCAATCTGATTGAGGGTGGTATAAGTTGAATGGCAGGGCCTAATCTAAAGAACCTTACACAACTCTTACCAAAAGTTAGAGGTAAACTGGGGCTCACAATCGCAAATTATTTCTTGTGGGACCCCATGAAGAGAAAACACATGAGATGTGAAGAGCCTAGCCATATTAGCCCCGGTTGCCATGGTTCTACAGGGAATAAAGTAGGCGAATTTGTTAAAAAGGCCCACCACTACCATGATGGCATCATAGCCATCAAATGCAAGTAACTCCAAAATAAAATCCACCAATAAAGAAATCCAAGGCCTTTCAGCCTTTTGAACTGGTATCAACAACCCCACGAGGGGCTGGCAATTTTGCTTCATTTAACTGTAGACCAAACACTCCTTATAATACCTGACAACCTGCGCGGCTAATCTCTTCCAATTATAATTGTGGCAAATTGGCTCCAGAGTCTTCGCCTTAATAGGATGTCTAACAGTAATTCCTTCGTGTAGGTGCTAGATGAATTCCAGGTGAAGTGGTCCATCAGGAGTCTATAGGCATCCCTGAAACACACCATCTCATCCCTAATGTAGCAACCCCCGGTAGTCTCCTCCTGATTTAACTTTCTCTTGGCGAGGACTATAGTATATTTAGCTGACAGGGGCTGTTAAAAACCACTTTTCTGAACATACTATATTCCTCCACATTTAACAGAGGAGAAAGCGCAGAAATGTAGGCAATTAAAGAGGAATGTTGGGATACAACCTTACTTGGCGGAATTTTCAAGTGGGTGTTGTGTACCTCTAACTCCTTTTGGATTCAGAGTTAACGCAGGGTTTTAAATCAAAGCATCCGCCAAACCATTATCCTTGCCCTTAGTAAACTCATAAGAGAACACAATTTGGGCCAGGTCTTTTTTTAGCACTAGTGGTGCCCAACCCAATCAGGGGAAGCCACCATGCGACTTTATTTGCAAATGGGCCAAACAAAGGGATTATAGAAATAAAAAATTCCTAATATGGCACTTCAGCTAACAGCTTTAGAAGCCATATAAGAAGGTGAGGAAGGATTGTAAAAACTTTTTTTGGCGCCTGATTTAGCTGCCAGACCACGGCAGACAAAATAGGGGTTGATCATCAACAACATGTGGAATAAGGAGGTATGATTGTGGGTTTTCTTTATTAATGAGGCCAGCGGTGTTCATCCCCTCAACATATTGAGCAAGTTGATGCTCAGTGAAAGTGATGAGTGCCAGCACACAAGTGAACGACTTGATTCGCTGGTGGGATTTAAGATACTTGGAATTAAAAAGAGAAGTTTTTGCCATGTCTATGCAAGTGCAGCTCGCTCCAAAAGCGAGCTCCTCAATTTTGTGTTTTGCATCCTCATTAAAAATATGGGGAAAATCAGGATGGGAATACCCTCAACAAGGGGATCCATCGCCCTATATAGATGTTGGCAGAGGAGGGTGTTGGCCGGAGCAGCTACTGCTTCTACTGTGCATTTTTTTATTTTTTATAATTTTTGAAAACCATTTTTAGAGAAAAAATAGCGGGGATGCAAATTGGGAGGATTTACAAAAAATTACTCCAAAGCAAAATCTGTCTTGGCGTTATAAAGCCGGTCACTATCATCAATCTATTCAAGGCACTTGAATGGATTTAGCTCGGCCAATGCTGGGCCAGCCACCAGAATTAGAGTGGTGGCTGGAGCTGACTAGTTATGGATAGTTGACCATAGCAGCTCAGCTGAAACTGAGTCAGCCATTGACTCAGGATTCATTAATCCAGTAGAATTATTTTTATAATTTTTAATTTGAATTTTTATTGGGCGCCACTTTGGGAGCTGCACCCAATTTCACTGAGGCTAGGTGTGGGAGGATCAAGCCCCATTCAATGAATCTGGGCCAAGTGTCCGCTAACCCAACACCAGAAGAAAGAACAGCGGAAGTAGCAGGGCAGAAGCCATGGGGCACTTGCTCTTCAAATGATTAAGTTCAAAGCACATGAGGAAAGTGGCGTGGCAATTTTTGACGTGCACCCATAATGGGTAATCAGGGGCAGATCTGATCACAATGCAAGGGGGAATTGTGAGGTGGGAATCATGATGAAATGGGCAGATTGTTGCAAAGGCGCAAGGCCCTATCAACCGATCTGTCCTATTTGGAACCATGAACTGCAGCATGGGCTTGTGCCATAAATGGCCAAACCCTCCATGAGCTCATGGCGGAGGCGTTTGGGGGAGAGATGAGAGGGAAACCAAGCAAACTGGACCACCAAAGTGGCCTCATCTGGGAGCCAGGTCATATAGTGGTAATGTGATTTTTTTTATAAATGATTTGCAGCTTGGCTGTGGCTACTGCATCATCTTCTAAATGGAAGCTGAGATAAAAGTACCCCTTAAAGGGGTGGAAGTCAATAAATCTAGTGGGTTTAAAAACTTTTGTGGCCATCTTGATGATGGCTTCACTTGTATATGGGAAGAGATTCCCATATTTGATCCAGAGGCTGAACCGCAAATTGCTCCATGGGAGCACAAAGGGCTCCAGAGCATTGCCTAGGAGCTTGCGAGGTGGTGGGCCAAGTCACAAGGGGGACATAACGCCAAGTAGCGTTGGGAGGGCTAGTAGAGACAGCCTGTGCGCACTTCAGCAGTGACCAAAAGACGCCAGATGGTGGTGCACCACCACCCCAATCTGGGGAAGCAGGCTTTAATTGCATCGACATTGATAAGTTTTGGCTCAATTGAGCTGTCATTTTTTGTATTTTTTGAAATCCAAATTGGCAACAATTTGGTAATTTAAGAAAATGAAAGATACTTTATATATCAGGCCAAGGTCTAATGCCAGCGTTTTTACCATGGGGTCAGGACATGAGGTGTGCAATAGTACAAGACATGGTGATCTGTAAATACACAGAATGGTAAGGATGAGCCATGCAAATGATGACGCTAGTAGGCAAGCGCCTCAATCACTTAAAATAACTCTTTAACATAAATGACATAGTTTAACTCTGGTAAGGACACTTTACCGGAAAAATATCACACTGGATGCTATATTCCAACTATATCTACTTGTAACAAGGCAGCCACTATTGCAAAGTTGAAGACATCAGTAGCCATAATAAACTTTTTCTGGATCTACATGGCGAAGGAAGGACGTAGACATCAGGGTGCACTTTACCACATGGAAGGCATCCTGAAAAACGGAAACCACTGGAGCACTTTTTCTCCACTTGTCTTGTACAAGGGCTCCCCCACCTCAGAAAGACCTGACGTGAATTTAAAAAGGGACGTATATATCTATAAAGAAACTCCTCAATTATTTGACCAAAGTTAGGGTGGGCCACTCATAAATCGCCTTATCCTTGTCTGTAGTTATCACGTGGCCTTGGTCAAACACAACTTTGCACAGGCAAGTGATCTGGTATCATGATAAGCTCGCATTTCTTGATATTTAGTGTAAGCTCAGCTGCCCTCAAACGTTCCACCACTTGCCACAAGAGTATTGTATGGAATTCTCGATCAGGGAAAAACACCAGAATATCATCCATGTAAGCAACCTTGCATGCACCCCGCAGGTCCCCATGGCTGCATCTATACGGCGGTGAAAGATAATAGGTGTATTTTTAAGCCCAAAAAGAAATAACCCAAAACTAGAAACTCCCCTTTTGGTTCATTCGCAGTTAAGAACTTTTGGACCACCTTTATATGAAACTTATTGAACGCACTTAAGCAATCCATGCTGAAAAATACTTTGCCTTCTCCACATAGCAAGCAAACTGTGAGTCTACCAAGTTGGTTTGCAAATCTGCCACTTTGATGTTGTTTAATTTCCCAAAATCTATGCATAAGCGTAAGGTGCCACCAGCCTTTTCCACAAAAACTAAGGGGAGCATACTGGGTAACTACTCTGAAATATTGCGTCCTAAACTAACTGCTCCTTAAACCATACATCTAAGGTTGCTTCCCCTGTATTGTTAAAGGGTAATTGGGAGAAGATATACGCTCCAGATTAACAGTAAGTTTGAACTCACAACTAAACTCTGAATGATCTGGTAGTACATTGGGTGAAGCCTCATCAAACGAAAATTCCAACCCCTCCAAACAGGAAGGTAAGGGTACCCCCAAAGAGGGCTTCAGCAACGGAGTAAGACTGAGTGCATGGACCTTGGGCAATTGGGAAAATCGCCCTGAGAGTTAGCCTCAGAAAAGGGGACAACTAATTTTTGACCATTTTTCAAAGTTAATGACAAGGTATTGTCTTTCAAAGGGGTTCTGATGTTAAACTTTCGACACCACTCTACTCACAAACAATGGGGTACAAGAGGTTTTTGTTTGCTGGAAGCAGTCAGCCAAATGATATTAGTCGACTTGATAATCCACTAACCACAGAACCTTCAGCGTGGGTATACCTTGAGGAAGCCACTCTCCTAACTATACCAACTGGCAAGTAATTTAACTCAAAGTAGTCATCTAGGACTTGATCAATAATATATAAGTGGCTTCTTTATCCACTAAAATAGTTTTGCATATTTTCCCTAAAAGGGATGAAAGGGTAGCAGTCAACAAATAGTATCTAGAATGGTCTTTATCTAAAGCAAAAACGCCAACAATAACCTGAAAAACTTTTCATCAGGCATAAGCATGTCTCCAGGTTAAGTTTTTGCATATTAAAATGAAGAGGGATAGTTGGCCACTTTTACTACTGAAGTCACATATACCACCATATTTTCAGCAGTTGCAAAAAGATTTTCATGTTTCAAAAGTAATTCTTTTTATACTCTCTTTCTGCTAGGCATAACTTTCCAAGAGATATTACAGAAAAAAGCAAATCTCAATCACCTGCTGTAGAATCACTCAGATGTCCTCAGATTCCCCACCAGCTGCTCCAGTGTGGGGCAGCGGCGAACCTCCCTGCCATTTTCCATCTGGCGGAAAAATGTACTCAAACTGTCTCATCTAGTCATACCAAACCTATAGTACAATTCGTTCCTCTCAATAATCTTGATGCCCACCTCAATCATACCCAAGAGGTGCCTCGTTGCTCCCTAGTGCTCCCCTGGAGCAACATGCGTTTTGGCTTTAGGGTCGATTATGGGAATTTTTCCCTTACCATGAACAAGCCATTATCAAAATGGCTCAGGCGGTGATGATTCTCGCCGGATTTATTGATTTACGCCCCTATAAGTGGTATTTTGATCTTGGCTTCACCTGTAAATCTGATGCCACCACTGCAGCAACTGTGCCCCTGGTTTTCCAGGGTACCCCTCTCCCCACAATTTAGACTCAGCTCCCAGAGGATACCACTTTGATGGTTAAGTTCACTGGTTTGCCCACCCACCTCCCCCCTACGGTGCTCCATCAGGAGCTGATGTATGGTTTGGAAGCCTATGGCTCCAACCCCATATTGCAATTTGTGGTCCCAAATGGGGCCACACACCTCTCTGAGCCTCAGGCATATGCCACAATCAGCCCTAAATTTGGTAAAATTGCTTTGTCAATTCCCCCTCATGCCGTCATTCTTTCTGTCCATGGCCATCCATTCTGGGCCCACGTCAATGGTGGGCAGACAATCTGTCCATCCTGTTTCAAGTTGGACCACTCAAAATGTAAGTGACCTTCCTTAGCTGCTTATGACAGCTCTGATTTCTGTCTACCAGCTTCCAATCCGCCGCCCACCCTGTGCCAGTTTCAACATGGGGTATGATCCTACCTTCCCCTCCCCCAAAGCCTGATGCTGCAGCCACGCCTGCAGCCACCAATCAGCCTCATCCTCGCTCCAGCGCCACAAACGCTTCCTCTAATCAAGCACCAGCTCTGGCCTTAGTTCACTTTCATGCATCCTCCAACAAACCAACCAAAACCTCAGGAATAGGCCGATTCCATAATTCAATCCAACCAAAAATTTTGGGATCTATTGGCTGAAATTTAATGAGTCTAGAATATTATTGAAGGCTCTACTATCCAGCTCAAGTGGTTTGTGTATGCTGACCACGATGCTAAGCTACCCTCATTTATTCGCCCCCAGAAAAACGCCAAAATTTTCCATGGAGACCACCAGCTGGCTGTTGAAGCCACGGCTAAGCCAGATTTTCATCCTCTCTACAAAGCTGTCACCAAATCAGTGGTAATGCTCGCACGAGGAACCCCTCCTCCCTTTATCCCCTCCACCGCCAATACAATCCAAAAAATATGTTTATTGAATCTCACAAAGTCACCAATGACGCCATCCAGCACGTGGCAGTGGTAGCTCAGAATCCCAAAGCCAAGATTAACTGCACCAATATCACCATTTTTGTAAAGCTCTTCAATGCATGCATGAAAGCTGAAACAGATTTGATCAATTATATTGTCTCTCTTATGGTCAGTCGCTGTCTTTCTGCCACCCCGCTCATCAAAGATTTTACTCCACGTCCTGCTGATGCTCCGACGCCCTTGCTCTTCATTGTAGCCTGTGCCCTGCTTTGGGGTGAAGAATATGCTGAGGATGAGCCTCCTGACCCCACCTCCCATTCCGCCATGATGGGATAAGCAGCTCCCGCTGTCCCACTTGGTTGGTTGTGTTTGCATTTTGTGTGTCATCCACTCGTTTTGGGTGGTTTGTTCATTTTGTTTGGTGAGAATTTATTATGTTAGCTCTTTGAGATTTAGTAATGTCCATCAACTGGTCAGCTTACCTCAGTTAAATAAAAAGTAATTCTTTTTCCACCTCCTGTGTTCTGAAGATCATGGTAGGGGTAAGCGTGGGTTATCAGGTGTAAATTGGTACATAAGAATGGGGTCCACGTCAGAGCCTCAGGAGCTGACACTCAGCTCATTTAGTTTTATATAAATTACATTATAAAACGCGTTTTTAAGCGTCAGCAAGCCCATACATGATCCGCTGGCCAGTTTAGATTGTTATCCAAGTCATAACCCCCAGGTCCTTCATTAATGCTCTGGCCTGCAATGTGAAAAGATGGGTGAAGAAAAATTATTTGTTAAACCTTTTATTTTATATTTGGGGCTAGACTCATCCAAATCTTCTAATTCCGCCAAAACAAGGAAGAGAATGATGGAGCACTGCCCCGTTCATGGAAAGAACACTTTTATCAGCCACTGTAATTATAGGGACAACTGCAGGTAAATCGTGGCAGAATCAACTGAGACATATGATTTAACTTCTTGGTGTACCCCTTCTCACTTTTAGATTCTAATAAAAAAAGGAATGGAAGGATGAAATTCTTCCTTTTTCAGAGGCGTGCGCGAGTTTTTGAGGCCTGTATTTATAAGGTTTTTCAGGTGAAACCATGACGACCAAATTACCTGGACCTTGAGGGTTGAGGCGGGGAAATCGCCCCAACGAGCTTCAATCAGCTGGGCAAAGTTTATAGGAGGTGATTTCCATACTAGAACATTTCTTGTGGGGAGTCCAACGTGGAATGGAGAAATGACATCTTAATGACGTCTGTCAAAGGTAGGGCATGGGCCCAATCAAAAGTTCATTAAAATAATTTTATTTGATAGCCAAATTAGCGCAGAGCAAAGAACTGTTAGAAGGCATGAATAGGTTACACGTCTGGGAGACACTGATCCAAAGAACATTACAAAACCTAAACTGAATTCCACAAAAGTGGCTGTAGTGGAACATCACAAAAACCCAGTCAGCTGCCTCAGGACTCAGCCAATATACCAAAGCACCCCATGAGAGGGGGATGATAACCATTATCTTTGTTATTAAAGGAGGCTTCTGGTGAGAGGGAAGCAAGAGCCTGTTAAATTTCAGAGTAAATTCAAGGGAATGTCAGGAAATTGTGACATTAGGATTATTAAGAGTCTGAGTCAACCAGGTACGATCAGGAAGGGTGGCACTTCCCAGTTGGTAGTAGTAAGAATAACGCTGAGACGCACAACACTAAACTAAATGAGAAAACAGAGGTGAGCATCATAGAGGCTGTGACAAAAAGCTAGCACACCCAGTTCACACTTAGAGAAAGCCCCACACAGATAAATTTAGTGCAATTAAAGCAAAATTGTTGCTTGACTAATTTTAACAGAGTGTCTTTAACTCACTCATTCCCAATGAGATGGTGCGGGATACACAGCCACACCACAAAGGAACTAGTTGTTAGTAAGATTGGAAATAAGGCACCTCAGAAGGTGACGGAGCACAGGGGACCCAGGGACAGATTGTACAACACAGAGTAGACATGATAGCTTACAAACAACAAAATACTGGTTGGACCCCAAAGATGAGTCTATAAATAAGTGCAAATCAGTGTCAGGGTGTTTGGGTGCCTCGATCTGGATGGGACCAGGACGGCCCAGGTGAACACCTGATTCTTCAAATACTTTGTTAAAATAAAATGTCATATGTTTTGGAGACCTCCTTGATGAGGTCCATGCACAGGTTCGCCCAAGGGACCATCAAAAAATGTAAACCTAATGAGAGTATTTATTAAGCAAGTCAACCAACAAGGGTGGTTGGTCTCAAGGGATCATTATTAAAGATCAGGTGGAGAACCATCAATCTTCAAGAGTGGCGCTAAGCCTAAAAACCAATAAGCGCAAACTACCATCCATCATGGTACTGTAGCTTAAGATTGTCTGAACTTGAGTTATAAATTGCAAGTAAGTTTTTCCCAATTTGACATTATTGTAAATAAAACTAATTTCAAAACAGACCTTTCTTTCACTTCAATTAACTAAATCAAAGCTGAATTGTAAGATTTAAAAATACAAAAAAACCAGCTGCTCAAATTGAGCAATTCATATCAAAATGTCAATTCCATTGACACCTGCTGCCCCATCTTGGGGGTGGTGGTGTGCCGCCTTCTGGAGTCCTTCAGCCACCGCCAAAGTGCGTCTGGGCTGGCTCTGCTAGCCCTCCTAATGCCTCTGGGCGTTACTTCCCACCTCAGGACTTAGCCTACCATCTTGCAAGCTCACAGGCGGTGCTTTAGAGCCCTATGGTGCTCCCTCAGAGCAATTTGCATTTGGCCTCTGGGTCAAATATGGGAATCTTTCCCATATGTGAGTGCAGCCATCGTTGAGATGGCCATGGGAGTTTCACAAACCCGCTGGCTATATCGATTTTTGCCCTTTCAAGGGCTATTTTGACCTCAGATCACAATCTGTGGTTGGTGCGTCAGCAGCATTTAAGCTGCCAATTATTTTTTAAAATATCACTATCCCCACTGTTTGCACATGGCACCAAGATGAGGCCACTTTGGTGGTCAAGTTTTCTGGGTTGCCATTGATTCTCTTCCCTGAATATCTTCACCACAAACTGATGGAGGGTTTGGCCATTTACAGTGTAGACCCCATTTTACAGTTTGTGGTACCCAATGGGGTGGGTCTGTTGGAAGGCCCTTGCACCTTTGTGATGATACACCCTTTCCATCGTGACACCCACCTCATGATCCCCCGCACTGTGATCAGATCTGCACATGATCACCCTTTTTTGCCGTGTTTCAAAAACAGCCACGCCATATGCCCCTTGTTCTTTTAGTTATATCATTTGAAGCGCAAGTTCCCCATGGTTTCCGCCTCTGCCACTCCTTCCACTCCTCCTTCTGGCATCGGGCTGGCTGCTGCCTTGCCCAAATTTTTTCAAGTGGGGCGTGATTCTCCCACCCCCAACCTTGGCTAATTCTATTTCTGCTTCCAAAGCAGCAGCCAAACAAAATTTATAATATAAAAAAATCGTCAGAATTATGGAATTCTGAGCTGATGGCTGAGACAGTTTCAGTTTAGCTTGAGTGGTCAACTGTTTGTAGCCAATCAGGTTCTTCCACTTCACTGACTCCAGTGGCTAGCCTAGCATTGGCTGAGCTAAATCCATTCAAGTGCCTTGAATGGATTGATGATAGTGAATGGCCTTATAATGTTAAGCAAGATTCTGCTATAGAGGTTTTTTTGTAAATCCTCCTGACTTGCATCCCCACCGTTTTTAATTTAAAAACAATTTTCCTAATTATAAAAAATATAAACAAAATGGTGGTAGACACAGCAGCTCACCAGACAACACCCTCAATCACCAACGTCTCCATGGGGCGATGGAACCCCTTGATAAGGGTATGCCCCCATGATTTTGATGAGAATGGAAAATATGAAAATAGAGGAGCTCTCTTTTGGAGCGAGCCATGATTGCATTGATGTGGAAAAAACTTCTCTGTTTAACCCCAATTATCCTCAAACCCGCCAGCGCATCAAGTCTATCACTTGTGTGCTGGCTCTCATCACTTTCGCTGAGCATCAACTTGCTCAATACGTTGAGGTGATGGATACCGCTGGCCTCATATTTGAAGAAAACCCGCAGTTATACCTCCTTATGCCCCATGTCGCTGATGCTCCCACCCCTATATTGTCCTCCATGGTCTGCCAGCTAAAGCAGGCGCCGGACAAAAGTTTCCTCAAAGCTTCCTCGCCTTCTGATATGGCTTGCTAGGCTGATAACCAAGGGGCTATATTAGGAATTTTCTTTATTTATAATAATTCCTTTGTTTGGCCCATTTGCAAATAAAGTTGCGTGGCAGCTCCTCTTTATGGGTTGGGCACCAAAAGTGCTAAAAAAGAACTAGTTTCATAAACCTGTTCCCCAAGCAACCATAATAACCCGTCCTTGTTAATAATGTAGCTTGTGCATTTTAATGCCCTAGGTGTAACACAGGGTAAGAACAACGCACATCCTCAGGACCAAATTGAGCATATTTTGCCTGTATCCAGCTTTGGTCCAGTGTATTTTTTAGGTCATAGAGGCCTTGCAACTTAACCTTTTTGTTCTCCTGACGTTCAGCCTTGTCTCTATAGTCTTTTTCCTCAATTTTGCCATGTAACCATGGCACATGTGGTGAAAGTGATTGACAAACTCTAAAATTTGTTCAAAAGTCTTAAAGGATATATGAAGAATATGCTCTTCCAGGCTGTCATCATTTATGCTCCTATGAATTCCTTTATGATAATATTCTTTGCATTCTGGTAGGACAACCCAGTCTCATTAATATTAGGTATCACCAGTTCTTGATTCTCTTTCAACGAAATATTTAATGTCAATAACTTAGATTTGTCATATGTGCCATTTATTATAATCTCAAATAGTGACAAGAAGTGGTGAACGTTCCTCTTCTTGTTGAACTTCATCACTTTGATAGTTTAACTTAATAACTGATGGAATCCCTCAGTTGCTCATCTGAGGCCTCATGGCATTTTTGGTGTAATTCTGGGGGAGCATCCCTGCGCATTGACCGTGAGGAGTTCCCTTTTCACGCATAAAGGGCCTAAAAAAGGAGGCCATCCCCCTCACCAAGGGCGATCTCACCCATGTGGTGGACGGATCGTTGGTGACAATCTACCCTTTGAGGGTTCCTCCTTCCCCACCCTATTTAAACATAAGCGAGATTTTTAAGTGAATCAAGGAAGTTTGTGCTGAAGTTGCAATGGGAAGAGTATACCTGACAAATGTTAATGGTGAGCACGTCACTCCAGCGCCAATGTCAGGGTCCACTGAAGAGGCGAAGAACTTTAAACAAATAAGGGATCCAACTCCAACAATAATATCAGGCTGCGCCAATAAGGCTAAAAATCTGAATAAATATGGGGGTATTAAGCCCAGTTTGATTAGATGAGTTAAATCCATTCAATACCAGTGGGACAGGGCCCCTGTGTCCTGGCCATGGGCGCATCCAATCACCAGATGAATAAGTAACGCCAAGCCAAGCAAAATTGTGGCGGGAGGAACAGTTCATTGGTGAGACTTAAGCGGTTGCTAGATGGCCAGAAGAAGGCTGATCAGTATCAAGTTAGTTGTGAAATTATGTTCTGCGAAAAATTAGTTGGATTTGTAACTCCTTTGTTTATGCAGTTTCACTTATTCCCCAAGCTTCAAGGCCTTAAGGCAACCATTTCTCGCTGGTATGGTTGTAAGTCAATTCTTTACTTTTAGTTTTCCTATAAACAACCCTTTACCAAACAAAAATTTACTTTTGTTAGTTTTTTTTCAGAATTCACCGCCTCAGCAACCTTAAATCATGTTTTCCAGCTTGTGTCAAGATTGAGCCCTAGTGGCCATTCTCACCATGCTGCTCACCACCTATTTCAAATGGGGTATTGCATGTGTGCCTTAATTAGAAATTCCTGTTTTTCAGCGTTCTCTGGCAAAAAGATGTGCCGATTATTGAGATCTTATCTACCTTTTCAGGAGAAGTTTCATGACTTCGCCAACCAATCTATCACTAACAGCTCAGAGGTGAGTCCTGGCCTTTTGTTGCACCTGATGATTCCCATTTTCCAAAATTTCTGGCCCCTCAGAGGTTGTTGTATAATTACTTGTCAGGTCAATGGTTATGGCGTCCACCAGCAGTCATTCTCTGTTTGCTTTCCTCCCACCTATATACCAAGTCGCACTGAAAGTATTGTCCTTGGCATTCTGGTTTGTCTTCTGGGTCTTTACGCACCCCAACTGGTAGGCCAGTCTCAATTTTATCTGCTGCTTTTGTGATAGTTGGGGGTCAGTACTGCCAACCTTGAGATGGAGTTTAAGCTTCTTAGTTGATGGACTGACAGTTGACATAGGGTGAGAAGGTGTTTCATCATGGCTGGCTGGGACAGCTGAGGCAACTCAGATAAAAAGTCTTGTTATATTAGTTGTTTGAGTAGATCATATATTTTATTTAACTGAGGCAAGCTGACCAATGGGATGGACAATTAAAAATTGAAATATAAAATTAAACCAACTAAAAATAAAATGATAAATTGACCGCTCTTTTGGGCAGCAAGACACAAAATGAAATAAGAAATTACCTATTAAGTAGCATAGCGGTAAGCTTCTTATCCCATCATGGCAGATGGGGAGGGGGGATCGGACAGGTCATCATCAGACTCTGCATTATAGAGGCTGATCAATGCTGAGAGTAAGGGGGTTGGGGCATCAGCAGGATAAGGGTCAAGGTGGAGTAGATAGTCATTTAGATCAACAATTTGGGCCTGGATTAAAGCCTCTATGAGTTCAGCAACGTGGTGTTCAGCCTGGATGTGGGCGTTGAGAAGTTGTTCTAACTTCGGAGTATTTTCTCTTGTGGTGCGTTTAGATGGGGAAAAATCTGCCAGGTCAGCGACATGCTTGACAGAAGTGGTGGCAGTTTCATGGAGGTGTTGGATTTCATTTTTTGCAGTAGGAGGAAAATTGGAGGGGAACAATGAGGTGTTGTAAGTCCCGGGGAACATCCTCTGGGTGTCAATTAGCCATTTTTCCATTCCTATGCAAGAAGGTACCGAGGACCATCTAGTACTAAAAAAAAAGGTACCGAAGAGGATGGTCATACCCCTTGTTACTCAGGGCGATCTCGCTCATGTGGTAGATGAGCGCTGGGTAACAGCCCTTCCACTTCAGATCCCACTACTGGTACCAACGCTCTCCTCAGCAGAAATGTTATGAGGAATCCGTGAAATCTTCATCAAGATCATCAAAATAAAATCAATTGCAACTAATTCAAGTGGTAATCAGTCTGATGCTCGGATTTAAAATGGTCAAAAAGGTATGAAAACCAATCTATCAGCCAGAATGCCTGATGGTTACAATTCAGTTAACATGACAACTGAAAAAATCTTCCCCCTCCCTTTTCCACTGGGCATCACCCCCAATGGGCAGGTAATAGCATCGGACACCATCAACAAGGTTTTGAAGCTTCCTGCTGGTAAATCAGGCATCGCGCCTGATGCAATGTCACTAACTGAACAAACAGCCCAGCGACCAAGTATGGGTGGGTGGGCGTCCCAAACCCATTTCCAACCAAATGGGTCCACCCATATGTGGGGTGGTCTTGGGGGATTCCTGCCGCTCGTCAGCCCAAACGCCATCATGCCAACCATCAGAAATGTAGCTGAGCATTAGTTTGGGCATTCGAGGTTGAACCATCAGTGTTTTGGTCTACTACAAAATTTTGCAATGTCAGTCCCAGGGAACTAACCTGCCCATTCTGGAATAATTCGCCGCTTAGGTCAAACTTGTGGGACCCAATCTCAGCTTATGTTCTCAAAATCTACAACTATTTAATCAGGCGCATTGCACTGAGAAAATTGTTGGTCAATTCTCCTTCCTTAAATTTTTCCAATAAAAACAACCTCCCCCAAAATCCCGTTTTTATATGTTGAAAATAAGCTCCCTTCCAGTTCCATATTCGTCATACCAGCAGCAGTGCCTCTGGAATTCTGGTTTGCCACTTGGGTGCTCTGGCATCTGGGCTGGCAGGCCAGTCTAATTCTTATTCGCTGTTCGCCTGATAGGTGTGCAGCCCTTAATTAAATTCTATGACAGATTTTTCACATAGTATGAAAAAACGGTGATTATTGGGTGTTGCCACCACAACTGTGGTAAGGTTGTGGTCGCTTTGGAAAAAGGATCTGGGTTTGGGGACATATTGGCTGGTTGGGGCTAGGGCATCAAAGTCTAAATTTAGATAAGGTGTTAAATCAATTGGGTAACTTGGTGGTGGGACAATTTCACCAGATTCGGTTACTTTCTCCAATAATTTCCAGGGATTTTGGTTAATTTTGGAAGATATGTTGGTAGGATATTTTGGTTTGGTAAGTTTTTGGGCGGGTGATTTTCTGGATTGAACAGTGGTCCAATCCTGCAAACAATTGGTTCACATAGGTGTGCATTGGCCACTTGGTGTTTGAGATGCTAGGTTTTGCTTCTGATTTGAGTGCATGGCTGTGGGGTGGGGGCAGCAATAATCCTATTTGAACGCTGTTGGTGTGGCCTTATTGGTGGTGTTGGCCATATTCGCATGATGTGTGAATTATATTGACATATCTTTTTTGTGAGGTCCAATTCATAGCAGAGGGGGCAAATTGTGCAACCATTATTGGTGCAGGCCAAAAGAAATGGTGGGTGCAGATGGGATATAGGCATGCAATGGATGTGCTGGGCCATGTTCAGTTGGTTGGGGGTAATGGTGGCCATTGCCTGAGGTGCCGTAAGGCGTTCAGCACCACTTGGGACAATGAATTGGAGGATAGGGTTTTCAACACATATATACAACCCTGACATCAACTCCTCATATAGTGTTTGAGGGGGAAGGTGTGAGGGGAGGTTTGCAAAGGTTACCACAAGTGTGGTATCATCTGGGAGGCGTGTTCAGGTGGTGGTAATGGGGGTATTTTAAAAATTAATGGCATAGCTGCTGCAGTGGCTGTGGCCTCTTCAATGGTATCCAATATCATAATAGCCCTTGTATGGGTGGAAGTTGATAAACCCTGCTAGTGCAAAGGTGGCCACTGCCAGTTCAATTATTGCTTTGTTGGCATATAGGAAGAGATGTCTACTCGATGTGGAGGCAAAAGTGAATATTGGATTGGGGTAGGTCTAGGGGGTGGGGGCGGGTTGGGTGGGCTCATGCAAGGTTGAGTGCTAAGTCCTCTGGGGGACATAGTGACTGGATGTATTTAGCAGACTGGATGAGCCATTCCACCCACATTTGCCTGCTGGGAAGTAAATGATAGCGGGTGGAGCACTGCTGCCCCTTACTGGGGCAAAAGGTGGTGGATCCAAGGACATAAATTTAGAGATTGGTGTGGTGAGGAAGTGGTGGAGAGTTAACTTACTTTTTTCTAAAATTGCTTAAGATTTATGTCGAGAAGAAAGAAAAGTTTGAGTAGACTATATAGAAATGTCAAAGGTAGAACTGTCAGAACATTTTGCTCTGCAAATGCCTCATTGCCTTCAGAACCTGAGCCTATCAACTAGAATGGTGCGCTTAGTGTAAATTTCCTCCAATTTTTGGATGGGAGGGACCTGTTAAGATCTACATAGTTCACTTCTGATTTCATCCTGGAATTGTTCTGGTTTGTAAGAATGGTATCAGCGCTCAGGTTCCATGGATTTCTCGATCTCTGACAGTTTGAGCTCTGTGGTTGTAAACTGGACTTTAAGGGCAACTTTTTCTTTAGTGAGGTGTGCAATTCTCAGGCCTTGGTCCAGCGCGATGGCATTCAATGAGCTAAATTCTCCATATAGATAGTTAAAATTAAAAGGCTCTGTACAGAGTTTCTCCAAGAGTGCAAAGTCTGTTCTATCCTGTTTCAGTGCTCACTCAAGGTCATAAGTAAGGATGTTTTGATTATTTACTGCACTAAGATGTGATCAAGATTCAGGTAAAGCTCTTCTACCAACTACATAAAAATGCAACATGTCAGAGCATTGGCTTATGATTGGTGGCCTTTGAAAATGGTGTGCCACAACACTTCTGATTTCAGATTTCCCTCAACCTGGCTGCAGTGATGAGTTACGTCAGCCACTCATTGTGTTGATGCCCCACATTGGTCCAGCACCTTGCTGATGATGTGGGCCAGATTGCATTAAGTTGGTCTTAAATCTACTGAATTGATGGTTGTCTTCACCTGCCTAAAATTCATTCTATGCTCTGACTACAAAGCTTCACAAAATATGCCATCCAATAAGTCCATCTTTAGTTTGTTGCCCCAACATTGAGCCTCTGAAAACTTGACCAGTCCGCTAATACTGATGTGTTTCTGGGAGAGAACCCACATGGTCAGACAGATAAATCAATGAATTTATCAGGTGATCATTTCTACTATTTGCGTCTGAGTAGCAGTATTTTTAATTATGGTGACATAGTCATAACTTAAAAATAATCATTTTTTCACATAAAGATAGTCTTAATACTTATAGTTTTCTAACATCCTCAAGTGGGATGCATTGATAGCTTCATTGGAGAGACATTACCCATGGAGGAGCCAATTCATGACCTCCTCGACATGTTAAGAGGGTATGTTAGTCATCTGATCTAGTGATTTAGATGCTAATGGTTTTATGGGGAAGAACTCCACAGCAGGAGCGTCATTCTCCTCATTGCCCAAAATCTTGAGGTGAAAGTAGTCTCAGTAGGACTCCTCTAAGTTTGTTGAATGTTATATTGTATAAGCTTCGCTGGTGCTTTTTGCCTTAAATCCAACAATAAAAATCTAGGGGCTTTTTGAACCACTGAAAGGAAAAAACAAAAAACTATTTAATAAAAAGGTTTAGTTTTATAGATTATTATTAGGCTCCCACAGGGGTAAAGAGAGAACGCACTTAATGAATCAATAGTAATTTTTAAAATGTTAAGGTTTCAAGTTCAGGTAGCTTAGTAAAGTTTAATTTAAGTAATATGAGTCATCAACCTATCTGATCTCTTAAACTTGCCTCATTTTGGGCGGAATGGCCATTTGAGGGTTGGGAACAGGAAGTATGAGTCCATTGGGTCATGTTTTATGAATTTGAACCAATCAATGGGCTGGATCTTTTTTCACTTGTTTGGACCCCTTCCAACCCATAAAAGAGGCTGGTTTCTATGGTGTAACCTGTACTAAACTAGATGAGGCTGGGGGAGGAGCCCCCCAATGAACTCCCCAAATTAGGCCAATGTTTTGGTGCAATCTGACTTCATGAACTCATTTTGTTTGCCCAATCATTATTAGAAGTATTACCCCGATTTGCAGGGCTCCACCAGGAATCTCTAAGTTCTTTTGGCTGATATTCATATTGTTTTCCTCTGAGCCACTCTTATCAATATATTGGACTTGTAATTGTCCAACGTTACCCCCTTCAAGAGTGATAGGGTGAAGATAAGGGCATAAAAACTGGCCATGGACTCGGTTGATGGAGACTCTGGAAGTGAGGGATTTGATAAAAGTACTCATCTCTTCTCTTGTATGTGACTAAAATGGCCCTTCCCAGATAAAACAAAGCTTCTAACTTCTAGGAGTTATTTGGTTGTGATAATACAATACTAAGTCAGTTACTTGGAAGAAAGGGAGAGGGACACGGAGCTCATTAAATGTTTCAACTTCTTTTGTGACCTTCTTGGCCAAGTTAGTCATAGCTTCCTCTTATAGTTGAAAAATGTGTTAAGCCAACTTATTCATGGCTTTCTCTGGTCAGTTCTGTCAGTGAAGATATCTTTTGCTAGTAAAGCTGGTATATCAGGTTCTTGGCCATACAACTTATGGAATGTGGACATCTTTAGGATGCAATGGTAACTAATTCAGTAGGTCATAAGAGCACAGGGTAAGTAAAGATCCAGTGGAGAGGGTCTGAATTGGCCATTTTGCGGAATATTGAGACTAGGGTTCCGTTAACTCTTTCTACAGCACCATTTGTGCATGGGCTATAATGGGCTGATAAGAGTTGTTGCACTCCCATGGAGGTGGCAAGGAGCTTCACCACTTGGGAGGATAATTTATTTTCCATTATCACATATGAGGACCTTGGGGCACTCATTCCAGGTGAAGATGTATTAGTGCAAGAAGGTGGCCGTGGATTTAGCAGTCTGAGCAGGGAGAGCAACAGCTTCAACCCATTTGGTAAAATGATCAATACTGACCATAATATAGTGATCTCCACCTGTAGTCTGAGGAAAAGGACCTTTCACGTCTAAACTTATGTTGTGGAAGAGTTGTTGAGGCGTCGTATATTGATATTGATATTGAGTCTTTAAACTGGATTGTTTATTACAGGTCAGGCATTCATCCAAGACTTCAGTTATGGTTTCCAAGATGGCCTACCAGTAGTACCGCTCTTTCACCCACTCATATGTTTTACATACTCCGCCATGCCCCATGATAGTATGAGACTCCAAGATGACAGGAACTCGCTCTGATGGCCAGAGATATGGTAACCAATTTTAATCCTACTTTCTTATATAACTATCCATTTTTCACCTTGGTGTTGCGGGAGTGCTGATCTAGATTTTTTATACTGGTTTGTATACATCAGCCCATGCATCTGGGGTCATGAGGAGAGCATGTAGACTCTCAGCTTCACTTCTGTCTAAATGAAGAATGGGAGCCATATAACCCATCTACATTATGTGGCACGTTCCTGCTCGATGCATAATAGTCATATTGTAATGCTGGAGCTTCAGAGCCCCGTGAGCCAACCACCTCGTGGGGTCCTTCATATTCTGCAACCACTTTAGAGAGGCGTGGTCTGTTATCACTTTAAAATTTGTTCCATATAGGAATGGTAGGTAGTGTTTGACAGTGAGCAGGACAGCCAAGCACTTCAACCCAGTGATGCTGTAGTTACGCCCAACTTTTGAAAGCATTTTGCTAAAGTAATACATGGGATGATTAACCCCATGCTCATCCTATTGAGCCAATATAGTTTTAACAGTGTAGTCAAAGGCATACATGAACTTCATGAAGGTCTTTCTGAAGTCAGGGAAGGAGTATCAGACTTTTTTTAAAAAGCTCTTTCAGAGTCTCAAATGCGGCCTTTTGTTCAGCACCCCAATGGAAGGGGGTATTCTCAGCCAGGAGGCGGAAAAGGGGCTCGCTGAGCTGAGAGAATTTTGGGTTAAATTGATGATAGTGTCCCATCACATACAAGAATACCTGGATGTCTTGAAGGGTTTTGGGTGCAGGCATCTTGGATATTGCTTCTAGTTTAACTTGTAGTTGTTTTATTCTATCTTTTGAGAGGGCGTGTTTAAGAAAATCCAGCTTCTTCTTAAATAAAGTGAATTTGGGGGCTTTAGTTTGATTTTAGATGCCCACAAGCGTTGAAACACATCCTTTAGATGCACGAGGTGTTCATTGAAAGTCTTGGAGAAAACTGTGATGTCATCAAGATAGACAATCACACAGCTCAGTTTGAGATCCTGGAGAATGTGATCCATCGCCTGTTGGATTGTGGCGGGCGCATTACACAACCCTTTTGGCAGTCAGGTAGGTTGGTTAGACCCTCACTGCAATTAAGAGCACAAATTACCTGGTCTTGTGGAGAGAGGTTCTTTGGTAAATAACCGCTAGCCTGGTCCATGGATGTAAAGAACTTGGATCCAGAGAGTTGGGCCAGAGCGTCATCAATGCGAGGGAAAGGTTACTATTCTTCTTTGTGAGTTTGCTTAATTTGCAGTAGTACATCACTACCTGATGGCTTCCATTTTCTTCTTTATCAGTTGAATAGGGGATGAACAAGGGCTTTGTGATGGCACCAGCAATCCAGCATCCAGCATCCAGCAGCTGTTTGAGCTCCGTATGCATCTGTAGCTCCTCAACTTTTGATTTGCGGTAGGGTTTGGAGCAAATGGGTTGAGCATCCCAAATGTCAATAGTATGCGTTTACCCCTTCATGTGCCCATAGTCATTGTCAGGCTTGGAGAAAATGTTACTGTAAGTCTAGAGCTATGTGTGGACTTTATCCAGCTCACCTGGGGTTAGTTCATCAGAGATTTGGACATTAGGCAATGTACATAATGATTGGTCGCAGGTGGACCCATATCAGCCATAGACCCAATAAAGTGAACTTGCTTGATGTCCTCAATGGGTATCAGCAGGCCACTTCCAATCTCATAATGCTTTTTACCACCATATACTTCTTGGTGGAATTCCCTAGTAGGAGATTAATAGGCCGATGATAAGCGGGGTCTAATGCGCCTGGCAAAACCCTCAGATCTAAAGAACTAATTCCATCAATGCTAATGAGGTTGTATTTTAGGCGTTGGGGAGGCTTGCTGGTGCTTTTTGACCTTAAATCCAACAATTTAAAAGAGGGTTTTTTTATCACCACTTACTATAAAATAATGAAAAAAATACTAAAAAATACTAAAAAATAGAATTTATAGCTTTTATTGGTGATATTGGGGGAGGGGTAAAGAAACGAACCCTCTTAATAAGTTAATACTTAGTAGGGAGTGGAAGGCGAGTTGGTGAGGGTGTATGGCTACCAACCTGAAGGTTGCGGGTTCAATTCCCGCCCTTCGCACATTGATCAGGGTGCCAGCCAAAGGAAGCTATTGGCGGTTAGCAGGTCTAATAACACGAAAACCTTACCCATGACGTAACCAGAAAATTTGAGTCCCAATCCGGAGGTGGAAAAACTTTCTTTAATGGAGTTGACCCTGTTCAGATTTCATGTCATTTCTTTCTTTCTTTTGGTAATGCCAGTCCCCTAGTCAGCTTGCTTCAGTTAGATATAAAAAGTTAATACTTAGTATTTATGTATGTCAAGGCTCAAAGTTCAGATTGCTTGGTAAATTTTTAAATAAGCAATATGGGCGATGGACCTATTGGATCGTTCAAAGCTCACCTTAATTCAGGAATTGGTCATTGGAGGGGTGAAGACAGGAAGTTTACATCCATGAGGTAGGGGTTTAATAAATTTACCTAATCATTTGATAGGAATTTCTGCACTTGGTTGGACCCCTCTCACCCTAAAAGGGGCTGGTCTCCACGTGGTAGGCTGTATTAAGTTAGCTGTGTCCTGAGGAGGAGCTCTGATGGTCTTTTCAGATTCAGCCAGTTCTTTGGGTAGTCTGACAGCCTGAACTCATAGGGTTTTGCCAATTATTATGATTGAATTGATTGCCCCAATTCAATGGATTCCACCGAGAATTGTCCAGGGTCTTTTAGCCAATTTCATCCTTATTTTTATCCATAAATTATAACCAATACACTCTTACTATACAATTGGAATTGTAATTGTCCGACATTACCCCCTTCAAGAGTGTTAGGGGAAGAGTAAAGGCGCAAGAATTGGCCATGGACACAGTTCAAAGTAACTCCATTAGCTGGGGATTTGATAGAGTACTTACCCCTCGCTTATAAATGATTACAAATGGGAATTCTCAGATAGAACAGAGCTTTTCCCTTCTTAGAGTGATCCAGTTGTGGTAATACAGTACCAAGTCAGATACTTGGAATGAAGGAAGAGGGACCTTGAGCTCATTCGCAGCTTGCCTTCTTTGGTAACAGTCTTTGCCAAGTTGGACATCGCCCTGATTGCAAGTGGATGATGTGCTGTGCCAACTTCTTAATGGCTTGTTCAGGGTCAGTCCTGTCAGATAAAATATCCTTGATAATATGCTGGCACCCCAGGGTCTTGCATATATAACACACAGAAAGGAGACATCTTGAGGATGTGATGTAGCTAATTTGGTAAGCCATGAGGGCACTGAGCAAGTAAAGATCCCAGTGGAAAGAGTCTGAAGTGGCCATTTTTCATAAGATTAAGAACAGGGTTCTGTTAACTCTTTCTACTGCACCATTTGTGGATGGGTTATAGGGGGCTGATAAGTGTTGTTGCACTCCCATGGAAGTGGCGAGAAGTTTTACCACTTGTAAGGTAAAATTTTTCCCATTGTCACACAGGAGGACCTGTGGGCACCAATGTTGGGTGAAGATATAATGGTGAAATAAGTGGTTGTGGCTTTATCAGTCTGAACGGTGAGTCAAAAACTTCAAACCATAGGGTAAAATGATAAACACCAACCAAGATATAGCAAAATTCACGTGTAGTCTGAGGGATAGTACCTACCACGTCCAAACTTAAGTTTTGGAAGGGTTATTGAGGCGTCGTAGTTTGATACTAATATTAAGCCTTGAAGCTGGATTGTTTCTTACAGGTCAGTCATGCATCCAAGACTTCAGTTATGGTTTCCATGATGCCCTCCCAGTAGAACCGCTCTTTTACCCACTCATAGGTTTTGCGTACTCTTATATGCCCCATGGTAGTGTGAGACTCTAAGATGACAGGTACTCGCTTGGATGCTGGAGATAAGGCAACTAATTTACTCCTACTTTCTTATATATAGTTTCCCATTCTCTACCTTTTTGTTGTAAGAGTGTCGAGCTAGCATCTTCTTTAATGGTTCATCTTCATCAGCCCACGCGTCAGGAGTCATTAGGAGGTCATGCAACCTTTCAGCTTTGCTATTGTCAAGGTGAAGGACAGGCAGCCGCGTCAGCCCTTCAACGTTCATATGGCGTGTCCCAGCTCGGTGATCAATAATCATATAATGATTCTGGAGCTTAAGATCCCAGCGAGCCAACCGCCCAGTGGGATCTTACATATTCTGCATATTTTAAGGAGGCGTGATCGTTAAGTACTTTAAGAAAATTCCCATATAGAAGAAGGTGGTAGTATTTGACCACAAGTAAGACAGCAATGCACTCCTTTTTAGTGACGTTGTAGTTGCTCTTAGCTTTTGAAAACATCTTGATTAAGTAAGATACGGGATGTTCAAACCCATTTTATCTTTCTGAGCCAAGGAAGCTCCATCGGCGTAATCAGAGGCATCCATGAACAACATAAAGGGCTTGCTATAGTCAGGTTGGCGGAGTATTGGCCTTTTTTGTAATAGTTTCTTCAGGGTCTCAAATACGGCCTTTTATGCAGCACCCAAATGATAAGGGGTGTTATTCGCCATGAGATGTACAGGGGGCTTACTAAGTTTGGCAATTTTGGGGATGAATTGATGGTAATACCTCACCATGCCCAAGAGTACCTGTATGTTGCAAAGAGTTTTGGGAGTAGGCATTTTAGTTATCGCTTCTATCTTGTCTTGAAGGGGCTGAATCCCATCTTGAGTGATAGCTTGCCCAAGGAAATCCAATTTTTTTTAGAGAAAGTACATTTGAGGGATTCAGATTGATGGTAGATGCCCGCAAGCGTTTAAAACTCTTTCTTTAGATGTGTAAGGTGCTCAATGAAGGTCTTGGAAAGTACTGTGATGCCATCAAGATAGACAATCACACAGCTCAGCTTAAAATCCTGAATAATACGATCCATCGCCTGCAGAAAAGTAGCTGGTGCATTACACAACCCCTGAGGAAGCTGAGTAGGTTGTAACAAACCCTCGCTGCAGATAATGGCGCGCTTCTCCTGATCCTGTGGAGAAAGGTTCATCTGCCAATAGCTGCTATATAAATCCATAGCGGGAAAAGAATTTAGACCCAGAGAGTTGGGCCAGAGCATTATCAATGCGGGGGATAGAGTAGCTGTCCTTCTTGGTGAGGCTTTTAAGCTTGTGGCAGTCGATCACTCTCTGATGGCCTCTTTTTTTCTTCTTTATCAATAGGAGCGATTATGAGAAAGGGCTTTGGGAAGGCACCAACAATCCAGTTTTCAGCAGCTGTTTGAGCTCCGTCCGCATCTGTAGCTCCTCAACTTTGGATTCGCAGTAGGGTTTGGAGCGTATAGGCCAAGCATCACTAACATCAATGGTATGAGTCTAACCCTTCATGTGCCCTTATTCCGTGTCAGAGGTAGAGATGTCGCTATAGGATTCCAGTAAGGTGAGGACTTTATCCATATCAGCTGGGGTTAGTTCATCGGAGATAGAACAGAAGGTAGAGTACATAAAGATTGGTCATAGGTTAACCCCATATCCGCCATAGATCCAATTTAGTGAACTTGCTTTATTTCCTCAAAGAGAATCAGCATACCACTTTCAATCTTTTGAAGTTTTTTTACAACCGTATCTTTCTTAGCGAGATTCACTATCAGAAGGTTGATAGGTTGTTGATAGGCAGGGTCTAGCACGCCTTGCAAAACTATGGGCTCCAAAGGACTAACTCCGCCAATGCTAGTTAGGTGCAATAAGAAGTTGTGGGGGATTTGTAAGGTAATCTTAGTGTCAATTACCCGTTATTCACCCACTTTTAAAATACTACCTCTTTAGAAGCATAGAAAGGGATACCCTCCAGGATGTCCACTGATGGAGGCAACATTTTTGTATTCCTGCCCGCTGTGGTGTAATTTAGGGATAAAGTAGAGGAGGGATACTCAACTGTGCAAACATAGTCATTTTTATTGAGCTCATCATTAGGCAGAATAAGTGGAACATCATACTTAATCATGGAGAGATAGCACTACTTCAGATTTATAACACCTTCATATCTGAGCATAAACTGGGTTCCAATAAGTAATTTATAGGTATTATTGATCAAAGCCACTGCTGGAGATGACAAGAGAAGCTTCCCAAAATGAATGGGCAGAGAAAAGTACGCTTTAATGGCGCGGGTGTTGTTTGGGCTCACAGTTCCAAACACTTGAGTGTAGTCGATATCAGGGGCCAGCTTTTTTTAGTACTAGATGGTCCCAACCCAAGGGGGGATTAATCGATGTATCAGGGGCTAGCTTAATTTTCTTAATGAGCTTAGTTGACACAAAGTTCATTAGGGACCCAGTGTCAATGATTTCCTTAACCTTCACTCCATTAACAATGACCTTCACTTTAGTTAAATTTCCACTTTATTTGGGGGGAAGAGCGATGACCTCCTTCAGCTGTAGAGTAGAAACAAGGCGTTTGGCGGTTTCAGTGATTCACCCCGGATATACTTCAGTATATACACACTCTGAGTGGGCTGGATCATTGTGACAATGAGTTGGTTAGCGTCACTGGCAGTATCAATAATATCTAGACCTCTCAACACCTGATACAACTATGTTTGGCGGGGTATCCTAGCGCAATCCACTCTCTCCAGGTTTAATCAGTCAGGAATCTCCACTTCACTTTGGGCTCCTGGAACATAATGACCCTTATCTTCCCCACCCACTTCAGATTCGTCATCAGAGGGGTTATCAATGCACGTTAAGGAGCCCATAGGGGGTAAGTTAGGTTCAGGGCTTCCCTTATGGCAAGATAGGTCCTGGAATTGTTCCTCCATCTTACTAACTTTTGGGGGAGGCGTTAAAATTGTAACATCTCGATTTTTGACTTTTAAAGTAGTGGGCATATGCTGCTTCATGAGACAGGTTTCAGATTAGAGTTAGCTGGATGAGAGGTCCAGGGAGAGAGCGTCATGAATGTGGATGTTTTTTTCATGTTTACATGACCTTATAGAGGGGACCAACAGCAGGGACAAGACTGGGCGGCAGTAGGTCCAGAAGGTGAAACTTCAGGCCCTCCCTGATCAAAACACACCTTGGATCAACGCTGGGTACAGGCGAGGTACGACCAGGTTGAGACAATTTATGTGCCTAAATCCAAGCCCCTATTCCGGCTCTAGGGTTAAAATGAATAAGTTTCAAGTATAATGAAAATGAGACAATTTGATTCAGTGGGGAATGGGGGTTTGAAACCCGTTCCATTTACAAAATTGTGAGCTCAGGTCAGATTCAACTTCAGTCAATTACAAGAGTAAAATCAATTCTGAGGTATGTAACCCGTTTGGATGAAAGTGTGCGGCTATTAGGAATCAAGACTTGTGACTTTTTTCCACCATCCAAAATTACCCCAAGCAGGCTTAATTATCTTTGCTTAGACCAACATTTCTCATTTGTCATCTTCCCAATAAACCCTCTTATTGTTTTTTTTAGTACTAGATGGTCCCTTCTTATTGTTTTACATTTTCCATATTTGTTGACTTGGGTGCACCTGAGCATGGACCTCTTCAAGGAGGTCATGTAACTTGTTAGTCAGTCTCTTTTGTTTAAATTTAATAAAAACTCAGGTACACCGCTGGTTCTACTAGGTTTCTCTACAAACCTGGTCACCAGTGCACTCTAACCGTGTACCAAACTTGGTGATGAACCGCCCTCTAGTGCATAGAAAAGTTGTGAAGGATGTTTGGCTTCTTATTGTTATTACTATGCTCAACACCCTCATCCTAAATCTCATTAGCTCCAGCACCCTTTGCTGGACTATGTTTATTTTAAGAACAACTAATAGTTCCCTTGCATGGTCCTGTGCACCAAGCACCACCACACTGGTTTTTGGAGATATATAGATACTTTCTTGACAGTTTTAATATATCCAGCTTTGGGCCAATCAGTGGCGATGAACTTTTGTGAAACAGGCGGTATAGCTTTTGTGTCCTAGTCATTTGACCCATCATTAGTGGGAGAAATTTGTACCCGAGAAAGGGGTTTAGGCTGAAGAGCAGGCTTTGAAGCCACTTTAGATGGCCGCTCTGAAGTAAACAATGGGAAAGCAAAGGGATAACTGCTTTCACCAATTGAGCTTTTTAAACAGAAAATGAAGGGGAGCATTGCTCTATCACAGCCATTGCCATCTGATTATCATTATGAGAAGAAGAAGTTTGTGATGTCAAATCTTTAGGAACAGGTTTCCAGAGGGAAGTAGGCATAGTAGATGCTAAGCTAGTTGGCGTAGATGCTCGGCTCAGAGACCCTTTGCATAGGGTTAAGTTCATAGGTATCAGTATCCTCTATCAAGGCTTCCTTTATATCTTGTACGATTTTAAATGAGCGCTTTACAGAAAAGAGATGCATTGCCAAGGAGAGATGAGACGCCAAACCAGAAAAGATAGCCAGGTTAACATTTTCTAAGGGTAGCGTTTTAGCAAGCAATAAGTGTGAGCTTTATTGTAAAAGATTTCAGCTAAAGAAGCGATGGATTCGCCCTGTTGCAGGTTAAGGTACATAAATGCCTGTTTTTGTCTGTTTAAACTTTGTAGGGAGCCGAACTCCTCAGTAAATGCTTGCTTCACCTCCGCCCAGGTGATGAGGGTGGCCATGTATAGAACCATTATCACTTGAGCGCCAAGACTCAAGAAGGGAAGGAGGTACTTGATTTTAAGATGGTCCGTTGCTTCTTCCATAGCTCTTTTATACTTGAAAAGGAAAGGATCAACCCTTCCCACATCTGGAGTAAACTTGTCCCTAAAAGGTGGTTTATGGATACCAGGGGAGGGACTATAAGGGCCTTGTAATGAGTGCTTCTTGAGCCTTTTGAGGGAGACAAAGCACTAGCCAGCTAGAGTTCAATAGAGGCTAGCCAAGGGTTTATTTCCAGTGGTTTTGTTGTTATTTTTGGTGTACAAGTCTCCCTGTTCTGAGCATCACTTGTTGGATTTTTGGCGTTGGGGAGGCTCGCTAGTGATTTTTGACTTTAAATTTAACAATTTAAAAAGAGTTATTTATCATAACTTATAGTAAAATGAAAAAAAACTTTTAATAACTAAAACTATTTTATAGCCTTTATTAGTGATATCGTGGGGGGTAAAGAAACAAACCCTCTTAATAAGTTGATACTTAGTATTTAAAGTGTCAAGGGTTAAAAGTTCAGATTGCTTGTTAAATACCAATTTTTTTGCAATATGGGCGGTGGATCTATAAGATCGTTTGAAACTCGCCTTAACGCAGGAAATGGCTGATGGAGGGCAATGAGAGGCAGTTTTGATCCGTGAGGTAGGGTTTTAATAAGTTTTACCCAGAAATTTAATGGGAAATTTCTGCGCTTGTTTGGACCCCCTCTGCCTCTATAAAAGAGGCCGATCTCTGTGGTGTAGGTTGTACCAAGTTAGCTGTGGCCTGGGGAGGAGCAACCGATGGTCTTCCCATATTTGGCCAGTGGTTTGGGGCAATCTGACTGCCCAAAATTATTGGGTTTTGCCAAGCATTATGATTAAATGGCTTGCCCCAATTCAAACATTTCCACCAAGAATCTGCCAGGGTCTTTTGATCTATTTTAATCTTATTTTCGTCCATAATATTAACTGATACACTCTTATTACGCATTTATACTTGTAATTGTCTGACAAGGTGCAGTAGGCAGTTTTGTGGGATTTGTATGGTAATCTTCATGTCAACTACCCTTTGTTCCACAACCTTAATGACCACCTTTTCAAATATATAGAAAGGGATACCCTACAAGGCGTCCACTTATAAAGCCAACATTTTTATATGCCTTCCCGCTGTGGTGTAATGTAGGGATTAAGCGGATGGTGAATACTCAACTGTGCAAACATAATCCTTATTATTGAGATCATCATTAGTCAGACTCAGTGGTATCTCATAGTTAAGCAGGAAGAGATAGCCCTGCTTCAATTTGATAGCACCTTAATATTTGAGCTTAAACTGGGTTCCAATGAGTAATTCATAGGTATTATTGATCAAAGCCACTGCTGGAGATGACAAGAGTTGCTTCCAAAAACGAATGGGCAGAGAAGAGTATTCTCTTATGGCCTGGGTGTTGTTTGGGGCCACAGTTTCAAACACTTGAGTGTAGTCAAGGTCAGGGGCCAGCTTAATTCTCCTAATGAGCCTGGTTGACATAACGTTCACCAGGGGCCCATTGTAGAGGATAGCCTTAACCCACACTCCATTAACAACGACCTACACTTTGGTTAAATTTCCACTTTATTTGGGGTGGAAGAGCGATGCCCTCCTTTAGATAGAAATGGAGGCAAGTTGCTTAGCAGTCTAAGGGTATTTCTTTTGGATAGTCTGCAGGATATAAACACACTGGGTAGATTGGAAGAATGTGGCAATGAGCTGGTCAGAATCACTGGCAGTGTCAATAATCTCAAGACCCCTCAACGCTTGCCAAAGATTAGTTTGACAAGGGATCCTAGCCCAATTCACTCTCTCCAGGTTCAATCGGTTGGGTACCTCCACTACATCAGGGGATCGGAATACATAATGTCCAACATCTTCATCGCCCCTACAGATTTGTCGTCAGAGTGGTTATCAATGCATGGTAGGTAGCCTATAAGGGGTGAGGTAGGTTTAGGGCTTCTCTTATGACATGATAGTTCTTGGGGGTTTCTTCTCCACCTTAGTAACTTTTTAGGGGAGGCGTTGAGCTTGTCAAAGCTTGATTTTGACCTTTAAAGTAGTTGGTTTGTGCTGCCTCATTAAAGTCAGGTTCCAGACTAGAGTTAGCTGAATGATAGGTTGAGGAAGATAACGTTGTGGGGGTGGATGAATTTGTTATACCAGCCTTGGGTCAATCAGTAATGGTGAGTTTTTGTGAAACAAGCGGCTTAGCCTTTGTGACCTGGTCATTTAACCCATTGTTAGTGGGGGCGATTGGCACCTGAAAAGGGGGTTTAGGCTTACTAGAAGGCTTTAGAACCACTGGAGCAGGCTGCTCTGAAGAAAAGGATAGGCAAGGTAAAGGAACGACTGCTTTCACCAACTGACTTTTTTAACTGAAGACGAAGGGAAGCAGTGCCAATTGCAGCCATTATGATCTTACTATCTTTATGGGATGTAGAAGCACTTTTTGATGCCACCTCCAAAGAAGCAGGTTTCTAGAGGGAACATTCAGATTAGAGGCTTAATTGATCGGCCTAGATGCTTGCCTCAAAGATCCAAATGTTGTGTCAAGCTCATAGATATCAGCCACCGCTAGCAAGGCCTGCTTGATAAATTGTACATTTTTAAAAGTGCGCTTTACAGAAGAGAGATGCATCTCCAAGGGGGGATGAGATGCCAAGCCAGCCAAGATAGCTGCAATTGCATCGTCAAGAGGGAGCATTTGGGCCAGCAACAGAGGTTGAGCTTTACTATAAAATTGCTCAACAAAATGAGTGGATCAATTCCCCCTATTGCAGGCTAAGGCACATAAAGGCCTGTTTTTGTCGTTGTAAACTCTGCTTGGAACCAAATTCTTCAAGAAGTGCTTGCTTAACCTCCGCCCAAGTGCTGAGGTTGACCATGATGGGGACCAATTTTCTTGAGCTAAAAGATTTAAGCAGGGAATAATGTACCGGATTTTTTGATAGTCAGTTGCTCTTTCCATAAAATATTCATAAACATCAAAGAAGGAGTCAATGCTGCACTACAGGTGTGAACTTGTCTCAAAGGGGTTTTTTTGTATAACTGGACGTTGAGATGAGTAGTGCTTAAGCCTTTTAAGGCAAGACAAAGCACTGGCTAGCTGTTGTTACATAAGTACTAGCCTAGGACATTGTCAGAAAAAAGGCTAGAAGGGTTACCACCACCAACAGCCTCCATTTTTAACGTTTTGTGGTGTACAGGTGCCCTTGTAGTGAGCACCACTTGTTTACCTTTTAGTTGGGAAAAATCTCACTGGTGCTTTTTATCTTAAATCTAACAATAATAGTTAGGGACTTTTTGCACAACTGATAGGAAAATAACAAAAAACTAATGTATAATAAAAATGTCCAGTTTTATAGAATTTATTAGGTTCTGTGTGGGTGTAAAAGAGAGAACACACTTAAATTAATAGTAATCTTTAGAATGTTGAGGCTCAAAGTTCAGATAACTTAATAAAGTTCAAATAGATAATATGAGCTGTCAACCTATTGTATCTTTAAAACTTGCCTAATATGGGCGGAATGGCCAATTGAGAATTGGGAACAGAAAGGACAATTTTATCTAGTAATGTTTTATGAATTTGACCCAATCAATGGGCTTAATTTTTTTCACTTGTTTGGATCCCTTATGACCCTATAAAAGGGGCCAGTTTCCATGGTGTAACCTGTACTAAAATAGATGAGGCCGTGGGAGGAGCCCCTGATGAACTCCCCAAATTAGGCCAATAGTTTGGTGCAATCTGATCGCCCATACTCAATTAGTTTGCCCCATCATTGTTAGAAGTGTTACCCCAATTTGCGGGGTTCCATTGGAAATTGACCAGGGTCTTTTGGCCAATATTTGTATTAAATCTCTAAACTACTCTTATCAATTTATTGGAATAGTAATTTTCTGACAAAGCCCTTGAAATGAGGTTATACTTGTCCCCAAAGTTGATAGTGAAGAAACTGAGATCTTGACTTATAGTATTGGGCTCCAAAGTTTCTTGTATGGTATTGTTAAAAGGCCCCGCTGTAATGAGCACCAGATTGTTGCAATCAGGATTACAACAAAGCAAGATTGTCACATGTAGATGCACTTAAACAGTATAACTGTATGAAGACATATACCTTAATTAGATGTAAGGCTTGATAAAAAAAGCCTTTTGTTAAAAACTAAATAAACCAAATCTGATGTAGTCACATTGGTTACTTCCATCACTGAAGATCCATCATAAAAGTAAACATTAATTACTCTGGTAAAGTCATATTTGAACATGCGTAACAGCGTTCCTCCCCTTTCCAATGCAAAATCCTTCCAATTTATAATCTGGCTTCTAGTGAGTCAACTTTATTTGCATCACCAAAAAGTTCTATTGTTTCCCATTTATGGGCGTGCTAATGAGCTGTGGACGTTGCTACTGAGAATGGGTTATTTTCTGTCAAACGTTGGATACATCTTAATGGTCATATGTCCAATGTCAGGTATATTTTTAGGATATTGTTTAGTTGAGTAATTCTAGTAATCTTTGATCAATAGGAACAGAAATGGTTTATGGAAAGGTCATTCAATTGATGAATCATTAGGGATAATACAACAAAAGTCAGGACTGTATGATAAAGTAACTTATAAATGCTTAGTTTATGTTGAGAAATGCTGAAGGTTATCTGACAGCAGATAATGTGAATTTATATATCAAGAAACACAGATAACAGGACAATGTTAGCGGTGAAGTCTATAAATCATTTGAGCTTTTATTGCTCTGGTTGAACTCTTTTGGTTAGTCAGACTTACTCTAAATGACTTCAATATGTGAAGAAAAGCATGTATATTGAAGCCACTTTCCAACTTTTTCCAGTATAACATTTTCTCTTAACTCTGGTGTTTCAGGTCATGCTTGCAACTCAGCTTGAATTTCAGGGTCTTCATTTAACAACTTTCAATACATCCATTTAAATAGTATAACTTATTTTTAAGGTGCTAATATGGCATCTAGGGGCATCCTTGAAAGACCATCTATATTTTTTTGTGAATTGCATTAGAGAGATGGATGATGGTAAAGTTGTAATTACGTAAGCAAGAGACCCATTTAATCAATATGCCATTAGGTCATTCATTTATTACAACCACTTTAGCAAGAAGTTGACAGTGTAGACTTTAAAATGAGTTCTATATAAATACAAAAAATGTTCAATTGTCAGCAGTACTAGCACTTTCATTTGGCAACATTGTAGTTTCATTTGTCCTTAATAAAAGTCTTGATGAAGTAGGCAATGAGATGTTATATTAATTCTCATTATTTTGAGTCAATGTGACTCCTAATGCCACATCACAACATCAGTGAATAACGGTAATAGCCGATCTAACCATGGATGAACTGAAATAGGCTTCATACAGAGGTCAGATTTCAACAAGTTAAAGGCCTGTTTCTGTTCAGGTCACCATTAAAAGAAACTCCTTTTTTAGAAGGTAAATGAGAGGCTCAGCTAGGTTATCAAGTTGAGAGATAAAATGGAGATAGTAAACCTCAATTCCAAGGAATACTTGAATATCCCTCAGGCTCTAAGGGGCGGGGCATCCTATTTATGACTACAGAGTTTCAAAAATGGGCTGAATATCTTGCTTTGAGACCTTATGTCCGAGGAATTTCATCTCAGATTAGAACAGACAATTGAATGTTTAAACTTAAGAAATTTTTTCCAAAGAAATTAAGCACTTCCTAGATGTAATCTAAGTGACCTTTATAAACTTGAGAATAAAGTTCTATTGTCAAGAAAGATGATAATGCAGGACAAAATTATTCTCCCAAAATACCATCCATAGACATTGGAACGTTGTAGGCGCATTATAGAGCACTTGGGGCATCCTGGTTAGCTTGAATATTACTTCTTACCTAATAAAAAGCACCTTAAACCATCCTTGATCACCAGCTCTATTTGCCAGTACACATCGCCAAGATCCATCACAGAAAAGTATTGGTGCCCAGCAAGTAAGAGGAATGAGTCATCAATCTGGGGCGATGGGCAACTATCTTTTTAATGATAGATTTAAGCTTTCAGTAGTCCATCACCACCCATTGACTACCATCTTTCTTTTGGACCATAAAGAGAGGGGAAGCCTAGGGGCTACGAGCAGGCACCAGAAATTTAGCATTTATAAACTTTTAAGTTTAGCAGCCACCCAAGCTTCTATAAAATTTTTCTCTTTTATAAAGGAAAGACTAGATAGACTTATCTTTACCAGTTTAACGTGGTGTATGACGTCCTTACTCTTTTCAAAACAATAAGTGGAGGCCTTTAAAAGGTCAGATATTCTTTATAGCTAAAGTTCATCTTTGCCCGTTGTTCATCGGTCAACTCACTACCAATAGATGTCTTAAACAGGTCTAACAAAGGAGGGACTCTCTACCTAGATCTTGTAAACTCCCAAAGCTATGTACATCATCAAACTTTTCCACAGGCAGTAAAATAAACTAAAGAGCCAAGTTATTGGGTCCCAAGGTCCTAGCTCTACCAATAAAAATCGCAAATAACACTGATATGAGCCCAGCATAAGCTGAGTATAGGATCCCTGGGAAGGTCAGGACTTTCTTACCTTCGGGTTCTCCATCCTTTGTATATCCAATAGGTGCCTGGCAGAATATTAAATTGGACCAGGTGCTGGCTATAACCTGAGACTTGAGAGGCACGACAGTCAACCTTGGTAAACAAAGAGGTATACCCTCATGTACTTTTACTACATGAGGGGTATTTACACATGCAAAACCCTCACATGATACTTTATCTCATTAAACTAATATCTATTTATAAATAAGATGGCTTGAAATTTGATCTCCATCTTAGTATTTTGAGAGTTCTCAAACACCAGTGGGACTTTATGTCTCAAGAGGGATTCAAATCCACTGCCATAATGTAATATGGCAGAGTAGTCATGGAGAAAAGGGTCACCTAAGAGGAGGTTTTAGCTAGGGTTATCCAGGGTGAAAGTTGAGGTGTTTAGCACCAATTTGCTGAATTAATATACAAGAATGAGCTGGACTCAATAGATCAAGTACATTGTGCTCCAGCCATGCCATAGTCCATAAAATGAGGCAAGCCAGGGAAAATATTAATGCATTTCATAACCTTGATAAAATAATGTTTACAGGAGAGTTACTATCAATTATAGAGTAACAGGAACCTTATGAACCCAAACAGCAACAAAAGTAACTAAGCTTCCAAATTGAGGGGAAAGGCGAGAAACATAGGAGAATTTTGAAGAAGATTAAGTAAAATTGGGCTCTTTTTAATCAAGTGGTAACAATTTATCTCCTCCTGGTGAAATATCATCAGATTTTAGTATCATTAGTCAAGGTATTTTGAGGCTTTATAGGTAGGTCAGCTTGGAGAGCCTCATCCTTCACGCTGACTGCCCTTTTCCTACCCCATTGGCAATTCTTTTCCGGAAGATTTAGTACTATGATGAATCCACCACAATAAGAGCACCACGGCTTTAGTTCTTTTAATTTTCAAACAACATTACCATGAGGTCAGCTGGTGGAGGCTGAAGTAGAGTTCTTAGAAATCCAGGTTCAAGCGGATATTTTATAGGGAACTCTTTGTTCACCTAAATGCTGTAAAGTTGATCCTGCGTATGATTATTTGTAATTAAACTTTAAGATAAGATTCAGGGCTGAGATCACTGCAGTTATAGTGTCATCTATGGTGACTCAGTTTGAGGTAAATAAGGGCTGAGCTTGGGCATAGAACTGAGTGACTTAATCAATAAGACTCTTTCCCTTGTGCAGATGAATAACCATGAATGGCTAATTTTATCAACAAGAGTCTGATTGCTGGAATCTCTTAAACTAAAGCTGCAAAATATAGACAACAAATTTGGAAATTGTAAGATGAGGATAATGATTTCATGAGCTGTGATATTCAGGCAAGAATGAATATGCTTAACTTTTAACAATCAATCTCTTTCTCCATAGTGTTCTTGTAAGCATACAGGAAGGAGGCTGTTGGATTTTTATATGCCCACATTATTTATTTTTAATTTATTAGGAGGCAAGCCGACCAGGGGATGGACATTGCCAAAGCGCATAAAGTGACAAAACAAAGAAAAAAAAAACCGAACTAACTAAATTCTCAGACCGAAATAAAATGACTGTTCAAAGAATGGGTGAAACAGAACGATTTAGATACCAACCTACCAGGTGGGACAGCACTGAGGCACTCATCCTATCATGGCGGAAGGGGAGGGGGATTGGGGGGCTCATTATCAGTCTCATTTGCCTCATCGGTGAGAGCATGAGCCAAGGAGGAGAGCAAAGGGGCGGGGTGATCAGCGACATGGGGACTAAGGTCAGAAACAAGTGTCTGTTTGAGGAATTGATTGTACATCAGTAAGTCGACAATGTATTTGGAAAGAGTGGCCTCCACCTTAATGCGGAGGGCAGGGAGCTGGGACAGTGAAGCCATGGAGGCATGGGTAACCTGAGAGTTGGCCTGCAATGTGGAAACTTACTCTCTGGATGGCATCCTTTACGCGTCTGTGGGAAATTTCAATGGACATTTTGTGGTTTACAGGTGTGGATGTCCTGAGGATGGGGGGCAAGATTTCCATGGCTAGCGCTGCTACTGATGACTCTGCCATATCATGGATAGAGGTTAAATCAGGGTGGGTGGCTGCTGTGACAGCAAGCTGGTGGTCTGAGAGGAACTCCACAGCATCTGGTTGGGAGGCATAATATCATTAGGCGACTGGTTTGGGAGTTCAACTCTGGGCAAATTTGTGGAATGTGGGTCGTGATTTCTCTATAAAATTACCCATCTCATCAGTTTCAGCCAATGAGGACCATGGGTTCAAATCAAACTCAAAATTTGGGTCAACAAATTGAAGTGGTATGGCTGGTGATTGCAGAATAATGTGGGAATCCACATTAGTCCAAGCCAATCACTGATTGGATGAGGTGCAAGTGGCACTGGGCGAGGTGCATGTGGCACTGGCCTGAAGGAGGGACTGATTGGCTGAAGCAGGCACTGAGGCGGCAGCAGGCATTGGGGGAGGGGTTAGGATTGTACTCCATGTCAGAAAAGTAGTGGGGTGTGAGGAAAATTGGGGGACTTGCGACAACTGTGCTGGGCCTGAGGAAGTCGCAAGGGAGGGGCGTTTGCGCTTTGAGTGATCTAACTCAAAGCAGGAAGGACAGATTGTCCTTCCGCCCTCTACATGGGCCCAAAATGGGTGGACGGGGGCTGAGGGTATAACAGCGCGGGGTGGAATAACCAAAGAAATTTTAAAATTTATGGGGCTGATCTTGACAAATGCCTGAGGCCCAGCTAGTTGAGAGGCCCCATTGGGGACCACAAACTGAAGGATGGGGTTGGAGCCATATGCGGCTAATCCATCCATTAACTCCTGATGGAGCACTGCGGGGGGGAGGTGAGTGGGTAACCCCGCGAACTGAACCACCATAGTGTCAGGTGGGAGCCAGGTGTGTGTTGTTGGTATAGGGGTGCCCTTGAAGATCAAGGGCATAGTAGCCATAGTGGCAGTGTCAGCTTCACAAATGAAGCTTAGATCAAAATACCCCTTATAGGGCATAAATCTATAAAACCGGTGGGATTCATCATCACCTGAGCCATTTTGATAATAACACATTCCTTATATAGGAACAATCTTCTGTACTTGACCTGAAGGCCAAAATGGAGCTGGGAGTGAGGGAAAACGCGTGGGCTGCAAGGCACCGCCTGGGTATGCTAGGTGGATAGCGAGATCCTTGGGTGGACTATACTGACCCAAGGACTTATTAGGACTTGACGATCTAGACCAAGCATGTTTTCCTGCTGGATGGAAAATGCTAGGCGGTGTTTCGCCGCTGCCCCACACTGGAGCAGCTGGTGGCGAATCTGATGTCATTGGGGATTGAACGGCCACAGTTGATTTTTGATCGCTAATTGTTTACTTACTTTTCTGTTTTTGCTATAAAATCGCTTGAAAGTGGCTTTGAGCAGAAAGATAAATAGTGTATGCCCACATTATCCATCTCTAACAATATCTTTTTATCATCTGTACTAATCCTAATTTAGTTTCTTGTTAATAAGTAGCCATAGTATATATTGGTTTTATTATTAGTCATTTATTGTTTAGAGATGTTATACTATGTAACTTTGGTTAAGTAATATTATTGAGATTCTATTCCAATTTTAATTTCAACAAATGGCTTGTTGGGCATAATTGACAGAAAATGTTTAAAATTGAATTTAATTGTTGGCCTAATAAGCAACAATTGAATTTTTATGGGATTGATTGAGCTTGGTCATTAATTATTAAGGGAGGTTGATGGTTTTACTGAAGCATTAACAATGCTTTTCATAGCAGTAAATTTTAGGTTAAACTGGGCAATGTGGCCTGTTTTATATGGTAATTTTCCCATTGTCTAAGAATGGCCTCAAGCTTATCAAGGTTAAATATTGGGGTAGAATAAAGGAGTTGTGACATTTTATTTTAGAAGGCAGCTCATGAAGGGCTATAAACTACTCAATGGTGGATGCTTACTTGATGGATGTATAAGCAGAGAATAATATATTACTGTCAGAAAATTAAAGTTTGATGCATTAATAAGAGTGATTCAGAGGTGAATAATGTAAAAATTGGACAAAAGACCCTGGTCGATTCCTGGTATAACCCCTCTAATCATGGTAACACTTTTACTAATACTATTTGGACAAATAGCTCGAGCTAGGATAGTCAAATTGCCCAGACTATGCGGAAAATTCTAGGGAGTACATTGGTGATTCCTCCTTGGCCCACTTCTACTTTAATTCGAGCACTTACACCACAAAAACCACCTTTTATAGCCTTGGAGCGTGCCCCTCAAGGCGCAATTATTTTCCAACAAGGTGATTGGCTCAAATTTATAAAATCTTTACCTCATGGCCATGTCATACCTACATTCAACCTTCCATTGGCCGTTCCATCAAAGCGAGCTGAGATTTTGAGTGCTCTGATAGGTCAAACGCCCATAATCCAACATTTGGATTTTACTAAGCAGTCTGAACTTTGAGCCTTGACAATTTAAAATACAAAAATATCACCTTATTAAGAGGGTTCTCTTTTGACTCCTCACGACCACTAACAAGATATACAAACATCAACTTTTTTTGTATTTATTAGTGTTTTTTATTTTAATTTCAGTGGTGCAAAAGTCGCCTGAGTTATATTCGTTAGAATAAAGGTAAGAAAGGCACCAGCAAGCATCCTCAACGCCTAAAGCTCAACAATTACTAATAAAAAATTTTAGATTTAAGTTCTTTATCAATGGATGCCATTTTCATTGAAATGCCAACGAAAGAGTTGAGCACCAAAATTTAATATTTTAACCCTTTTTTTCTAATAAAACCAAAATAGATACTTCAGCTTTTCTTTCCCGTAACAATCACTTTAGTTACTATGATTTGATTCAAACAGTAATTTTGATAATCACGCAGGAGAGATGAGCGACTTTAATAATAAGTCTAATACTCCTGGGCGAGCGTCACATCAAGCAGTGCACTAAACGGTGCACTATACGGTGCACCCACGGGCAAGAAACGCCCTGGAGGGGGACCAGGAACCCAATCCGCCAAGAAACCACAAACTCAGACAGCGTCCATGTTTACAATGTTTTTTATAAAACAAGAACAATACATGTACATCTAATGCAACCAACCCCTTTCAAAAGTGGAACACAGCTCCAACTCTTCCTTGGGGATGAGTCCCCAACCCTGTGAAGGAAAACATGTGAGGTACAGCCCTCCCTTTTCCCTCATGCAGTATATGTCACCACCAACAACATGGGCCGCGGCTGGATTGATATTAGTATTGAAACAGCCAAAGAAGTGGAGGCTGCAGCAAAAGTCTGCGTCGAAATTGCCCTCCCCAAGGGCAAAAAAGTAGTGCACACCACGCGCACCAGATGGAACAAAGCAAAAACTTTGTTCATTTCATTTGACTCACTCCCTACCAACCTTCCTTTTAAGGTAATTGAGGAGGAGCTCCGCAAAGGCCTTGTAGCCTATGGAGAAATTATGCAACTCTAATTATAAAGATTTCGCCTGATGCCCACCATGTGCACAGGCAAAGCTATTGCCATGATCAACCCATTACCTGAAGTGGAAGATGACTTATCAAGAATCCCCTGCACAGCAGAGTTTCACTTTGCAGATGGGGGACAGTCATCCACATTCTGAGTTACACTAGAACACGCGCCACCTATATGCAACCACTGCAGTTCATTAGGACGCAAAGAACACACATTCCCCGTGAAGGAGGGCTTAATGGAAGCAGACTACTGTGAGGAATCCATGGAAAAAAGTAACGAAAACTTCGCCAGAATGACTGATGGCCACCACCCATTCCGCTGGGGTGAAGATGGACTTTACTCCATTGTGGACCCAGTTACAAACAAACAATGCAAAGTGGCACAAAAAGCCCACAAGCGGGCAGCAGCTGAAGCGGCAGTGCACGGAGAATCATCCATTAACCCTGGACAAATTTGGGAGGACATTTTGGATATACACCAAGCCAACCAATCAGAACAATATGCCCAGATTGAAAATTTAAACAGCAACTCGACTGAGTCACCAAGTGACATCAATCATGCACAATTTGAGGAACAATTCAGCTGCAATATGGACGAAAATGCGGTGCACAATTCTACAAATTTGAACCCCAAAATTACAGAACTCAATAAGCATCCCGCATTATACCATCATGAGACATGTGCGGGAAAAGATAATGCAAATCCGAAAAACTGCAATTCCTGCAAAAAATTGGGTCAGATCAAGGGAACTGACAATATCACTGAAAGAGTTGGAGTACAGATGTGGAGCATGGCCAAGATTAGCCGCGGTGGGTTAGGGGCAGAGGGCCCTCCCAACCGCTCCTGAGGTGCTGCGGGCACCTCAGTGTCAATAGAGATGCTAAACATCGCGGAAGCCAGGGCTCAAATGTCCCAAGCCAAAAAGCTGGACTTCCTGCAAAAACCCTTGTAGACATCTTGGCCATCCAAGAAACCCACTGTTTACAAGGGGAAGAAGGATCCTGGTCAGCCAGGGTCTCACCATCACAATCAGTATGGACGTCCCACTGTGGGGTGATCATCCAAAATAACAAAAAATTTAAAATTAAAAATTCATCTTCACGCCTTCACGATCATGTCTTGGTAGCAACATTCACATGCCAAGAGGAAACAATCTCAATACCATGAATCTATGCACCGTGCACCGCAAATGAGAGAAAACAATTTTTCAAAACTGTTCCAAATCTCACCCTCCCACCAGATACTATCCTGTTGGGCGACTTTAACTGCTGGGATAACCCTGACATGGACCGATGGCCTAACCCCAGGGGATACCCACAGAGGCACATCAAATTCCACACAATGAAGGCATCTCTTGGCCTACAGGATGCCCTCCCCCCAGTTCACCACTCCTTCCCACCATAACACAGCCCAACATACGTGAGGGAGTGCTCATATCAATGAGCCTCATTGATCATATCCTCATCCTGCAATCCCAACAATTAAGATTTTCCAAATTTACAACAAAAAAGTGAATTTCTCTGACCCTGACTTGTTACGGTGCAGTTATCGCCAACCTGAACCCACACACAGGTGTCACCTTGGAGAAGGCTTCACCTGGAAAACATAAAATTACCTGAAATATCTGACTGGGTTGAACACAAGGCTGTAAACCCAGAATTCACAGCCCCATTCACCTCGGATCCCATCATAACATGGGCAAATTTTAAAAAGGAACTAATCAACAAAACCTGACATCTCACATCACATAAGTACACTGACAACACAGCCACAATCAAGCGTACCTTGGCGGAACTGGACCACCTTGAGCTAAATACCCCAAGATCTGGCTATAGCCCCAACTGGGGACACAAATGGGCGGAATATTCCGCCTGATTAAATACCCTCATCTTTGAACAACAACACAGAATCAAAGTATTGAACAAGTGTAAGTTCATAAAGGAAGGTGAAACCTGATTGACATATTTCTTCCACCAATTCCACTCCCGCAGCAACCAGCCCACATGCACACAGGTCCGCAAGACTGATAGCACCATGGCAACTGACCCTGAGGAGGTCAAGGTGGAAGTATACCGCTATTACAACGAATTATACTATGATACACTGACAGACCCACAAAAAATCAAAGAATTTGTACAAAACACTGGGATACAAAGCAAACCGCCAAAATTAAAATATTCTAAACCTTATTACATGGGAGGAGCTTTGGGATACAATCCGCGGTGCACCACGTAGGAAATGCCTAGGGCCTGATGGGATACCCTACAACTTAACTAAAAATATTTTCAACAAATTGCCCCCCTCCTATTGGCATCCATGAACCAGTGCTTGCTAGAAACACGCCTCCTATCTGGTGGCCATGAATCATATGTCATAACCTTATATAAAAAGGGTGACAAATTGGACCTGGCCAACTGGCGTCCAATCTCACTATCTATTACTGACACAAATATTTTAACAAAACTTTTAGAGCCGGATTAGGCGCAATTGCCTCTGACGTCCTATCACCCAACCAGTTTGGGTTTATACCAGGGCGCTCAATCTGGAACAACATACACCCAGTTGCAAATAAATGTCAGTTCAAAGAAACTGGAGCCCTAGTCTTCTTAGACCAGAAAAAGGAATATGACCGCGATAGCTGGCCATAGCTAAAGGAATGCCTACACGCTTTCAAGCTCCCACCCAGATTCATAGACTGGGCGATGCTCCTCACAGAATCTGCAACCATGAATGTATGTGGCCCTGGCTCCCTTAACTAACAAGATCACACCGCACAGAGGGCTCAAACAAGGGGACCCCCTCAGCCCACTGCTGGGTAATTCAGCTTCAATTCACTCCTCCACGTAACTGACTCACGCCTCATGGGCTAACTGCACAAGGCCAGCCAACAGTCAAGATACTGGCCTTTGCGGACGACTGTGTGGCAGGTATAGCTAACAACAATGATGCCTGACTGCTGGAACGCACCCTAGAGGAGTACTCCATGGTGAGCAACGCATCGCTCAACAAAAGGAAAACATAAATTAATCTCTTAGGCAAGTACACTAACAACTGGGCTACAACACTAGAACCTCATACCCCCATACAAAGGAAAAACCCACTCATCTTACCCTTTGCATCACCTCCCACCACCACTCCTGTCCGCCACCTTGAGATATGGCTGGAAATGGGGATATGCCAATGATACAATGGAAAGAAACTTGCTACAACAGATATCCACCCACGTCACCTCCCTCAAGGAAAGATACCCAAAACTAACAAGGCGAGTAACGGTTGCTAACTCACTCATCCACCCAATACTATGGTACCCTGCCCACGCGATCGCCTTCTCACCCACCTTCACAAATTCAATCCGCGCGCTCATCCAGGGATGGCTGTGGCCCGGATCCCACCCTCCCATACAGATGGAAACAATCTTTGGCCCATGCTCAAGTGGAGGCATGTGACTAATAGATTATGAGAGCCACGCCGACGCCTCCTGGGAACCTGGATAAAGGAAGTCCTTGCCCCAGACCTCCCACAACAGCACTGATTCAGGTCAGCGAGGATTAACTTCGCACAAGCGCTCAAATTAACCAGCCCACATAACCCACCCATACTACTATCATACCTTGATAAACACCCTACTGCAACGGGTCTGCATAGAACCTCCCCTCACTTCAAATGCATCCTCCAAACCATCCGCCGCATGGGATGGACCGTAGAGAACACAGACACTGTGCAGGGAAGGGGACGACCCAGCCCCCACTTCAAATTTAGAAATTTAGAAAACCACCCCCAGAGAGACATGCTTGCTACAACCCTAACCATTGCTAGAATCGAATACCTAGATGTGTTGGACAATTTTTATGACTTAACCGCACAGAAGGCAGTGTGGAAAATGACGCACCACCCACTCCTACAGCCAAGAATAAGAGTCAACGCCTGACGCTGTCTGAGAAGGACCTATAGGACGGCGAACCGCTCCAATTCCCTCCACACAATCTGCGCAGTATGTGGAGGGGAGGGCTCCCTATATTACCACCTAGAAACATGCTCCCCTCCAAAGCCATATGAAAGGAAGTCGCGCACCTGCTTAAGATCCAAAACGAGCAGGAATTTTCTATATCAAAGAGCCTCCTCGCGCTCCAGATCAAGTCACCAATCCCATCTACCCTCCGTTCCCTAATGTTACCCATTCCAATGTGGACAATCCACACAATTGCCTTAGATGCATTCAGGGGCACAGTACCAACCATTCATGGGGTTATCAACAGGTTCCACGTCCACTTATTGGAGCATTTCCAAGCCTGGCTCTATGGAATTATGAGGCCAAGGCAACAGGCGCTCATAGAATCGTGGTTCCCACTCTGGTTCCTACACATAGACCCTTCCTTCACACCTGCTCCATAGCGGGGGAAACCCCCTTGGAGTAGTGCACCAACCCCCCATACCTGGCAGTCCCGCTGGCAACAGGGGTAACTTGAGTACCCCAGGGTGCCCAATTTATCTTTCTTCATTTTACACACATATTCGGTAATGCCCATCCCCTGGTCAGCTTGCCTCGGTTAAAATAAAAAACCAAAATAGATATTTAGATGGCTATTAGATTTTCACTTCATTGTAAGAGTTTAAAGGATCAATTACCCTTATCTAATTTCTCAAGCAAACTGAATTGAGTTCAATATCGCTTGCCTGTAAGAGGATACCTGAGTGGGGTTAAAACCACTTACAAAGAAGATCTTTCCAAATAGTTGTTTTCATACAACTATTTTTAATTCTATTTGAGGTATGCTGACCAGGGGACAGACATTATTAAAGCTCAAAGAGCTAAAAAATGGATGAACAGACTACCCAAACAGAATGATTGACCGCCCAAAAAGAGCAAGTAAAACACAACTGAAAGAGAATACAATTAGCCAGGTGGGACAGCAACGAGTCTCTCAACTTACCATTGTGGAAAGGAAGGGGGATTGGGTGGCACATCCTCAGTATCAGATTCCATATAAAAGGCAAGAGTGCGGTCTAAGGCGGAGAGCAAAGGTGTGAGGTGATCAGTGACATGGGGAGCGAGTTGGCTGATGGTTGGCTGGTTGTCAAACTTAACTGCATCAAAAATAGAACCTAGGTACTTGGAAAAGCTTTTTTCTGCATGAAGGCAGATGGAAGAAATCTGGGGTAATAAAGCTACGGTGGTGTGGGTGGTTTTTGTCTTAGCCTGAAAAGTGACAGCAAATTCTGGATGATACCATTTGTTTGTTTTTGTAGGTTTAAGATGTCACGTTTGCCCTATGGAGATATGGTTGGAGCTTTAATTGGAGGAGGAAAGCCCTTGGCAAGTATTGCTACTAAAAAATTGGTCATCTCATGAATGTTGGTATTTTACTTGGGTTTTCAACTGCAGCAGCAGTGAGCTGGTGGTCAGAGAAGAACACAAGGGCGTTCAGTCCAAGGGCATAAAAATGCTGAGGGATCTGAATGGGGTGCTTTTCCTGTGTCAAGAATCTATATGACTGAATGACAAGCCACCATTATGACCATGTGGATCATTGGAGGAATTCCGCCAAGGGATCAATGTACAGAATCCGCAGAGGATGTTTCAGAGCTATAAGTGATTGGTCGCTTTAGGATAAGGCTTTAGTGGGTCATATTTGGGTCTTATTGGATTGCCTTCAAAATAGGGTGATCAGGAGATGTCGAGATTTGACAAAAGGATATATTGGATCGACTCTAATCAAGGCAATAAATAATTAAAGAATAATGAGCCGAAACCAATGAAAAAATAGCAACATGAATAAACTAAGTGGAAGGGTCAGTACTGACAGATGTTGCTGGGATATCAGTGAAATGAGGGGACTGGAGAAGTAGTCTTGAAAGGTTTAGAAAGAAGAGAAGGAAGAAAAGAGCAGACCAGAAGAGGATTTGCTGACTAATTATATTTTAAATAAAAGAAGTGGTTTGGGGAATTTCTCCCGTGTTATATAAATTAAGTGTTTATGAGTATATCAAGGAACTGGCAATCATCATATTGACCATTCTAATTGTTCAATGTAAGAAACCCTGTGCGAAAAACCCTTTAGTGGGTACATACCAAATTGCTGAGATTCAACATCCTGTATAAATTCTTTTTTGGTATCCAATTCTTCAATTACATTGCCCATTTCATCAGTTTCATCCAATGAAGTCTTTGGATTCAAGTCCTAAAGGAAATTGGGGTCAATGAATTGAGGGCTGTGGCTGGCAATTGAAGAATAAAATGGAAGAACTTTTGTCCAAGCCAATTCCTGACTGGTTGAGGCGCAGGTGGCACTGGACTGAGGAGAAGGTTATTGGCCATTGCCAGCACCATAGTGGCAGTAGGCTTTGGGGGAGGGGTAAAGGATTGTACCCCAAACTAGAAGGACAGAGGGGTGTGTGGCCTAGTGGGGGCCAGAAGGAGATAATGTAGTTCTGGCGGAAGCATCAAAAGAGGCATTTACACTTTGAATGATCCAACTTGAAGCAGGATGAGAAGATGGTCCACCTGCCTTTAACACAGGCCCAGAATTGGTGGTATGGGGGCAGAGAAAGATGGCACAGGGGGAATAAACAAAGCAATATTTAAATTTGGTTAATAGTTGCAAATGCCTAAGGCCCAGTGAGGAGAGTGGCCCCATTGGGGACCAAAAACTGAAGGATGTGATTGGAGCTGTACACTTCCAAACCTTCCACCAACTCCTGATGGAGAACCGCAGGGGGAAGGTGAGTGGGAAACCCAGCAAACTGAACCACCATAGTGGTGTTGGTGGGGTTCTGGGTGCACGTTGTGGGGATAAGGGTGTCCTGGAAAACATAGGGAACGGTGGCCACAATGGCAGCATCAGCTTCACAAATGAAGCCTAGATCAAAATACCCCTTATAGGGGTGGAAATCTATTAAACAGGCTGGCAGCATCACCTCCTGGCCAAGTTAATAATGGCTTTCTCTGTGTATGGGAATACTTTCTTATATTTAATCCAAATGTCATAGTTAAATGACATCATAGTGGGGACCAACCCTAAGGATAAGGCTGTGCGCCAGGAGGCCCAGAAGGTGAAGCTCCAGGCCCTCCCTAACCTCAGGCATACAAAAGTCCAATACTGGGTCCAGGCAAAATATGCCCAGGTTGGTAATAGTGAGGTGCCAAATGCCCAGCCCCTTACATTGGCCCAGGCATTAAAATGGACGGTTTACTTAATAAAAACAGACAATTTCATTCAGTTAGTTGAGGAACGGGGTTTGAAACCTGTTCCACTTGTGAAACAACAAATTTGGGTTGGATCCAACTTGAATCAATTTCATGAGTGAAGTTTGTTTTGGCGTATTTGACCAGTTTGGATGGTAGTGTGTGCCTATTGGTGGGTTGGTGTTTGGGACCACTTCAGTAAGCCCCATATTTCCCAACTTAGTTTAATTCTGTTTCCCATGACCAACAATCCGTGTTGGTTGACTTCCCAATAAAATTTCCCCATTTTACCATTTTTATTAAATGCTATTACAAACAATCCTGTGTGCGGTCCCCTTCAAGGAGGTTGTTGGGATTTGAGATAAAATAATCTCAGAATTCCTGTCTTCCAAATCTGGCCATACCAAATCGGTCATCAATTCCACCCAAAACAAAACTTTTTCTGGATCAACCTTACCTAGTACTGAGTCACGTGGAGCGGGCTTTCCACCTTCTCAGTCAGGTGAGCGACATTATCCATTGAGGACGCCCTCGAGGAGGCCTTTCCAGAAGGTTAGTAAAGATCCTGATTGGATGAGGCTCCAAAGATCCCAAAGGCATCAAGTCCCCATGCACCCTATAAATATTGAAGCATTTTGAATTAATAAAGTATTCAGTAAACTAACCTTGTTTTATTGTTTCCTCTTTGGTGCTCATT